>SZWC01013792.1:4323-25497 GCA_023375785.1 Penium margaritaceum
TGCGTTTGCAGCCTTGGTATTATGGTTTGGTCCAGTTTTCAAGCAAAACGGATGACGCACGGGTTTTGGGCTATCGGTCGTCTGGCAGGGCTCACCAAGAAAACCCTGCCTGCCAGAAAACAGGTCTAGGTCTATTTTCTTATTGGCTGGTTAGCTGAGTAACAAGCTCTACACAGCTTGGAGGGGGAGGAGCTAGAACTTGGAGGGGTCTCCCATTGATGCTCATTCTTCATCAGTCACTTTCAGTTTTCAGTTGCTTTCTGGCGCTCACACTGGTGCGCACGTTTCTGAGTAAGAAACCCAGAGCATCTAGACTTACACTCTAGATCAGCATACTGAGGGGGTAGCAGACTAAGCAACGAGTGTGGAAGCCTGCACCCTGCATCAACAATGCTGTTGCCCCAACCTGGTGCCTAGCATTTGTAGCTTGGTGTCAGAGCCAGAGCATAGCAACAGCAGTAGAAGACTGGCGTATAGTGCCGGACAATGCCGGCAGACCCCCATACATGCCAGTGCAGGGAAAATGCTGCTAGATTCATTCCGACAGCATTGACCCGCCTGGTGGCGGCGTCAGATTTTTTCCCACGGCCAATGGGCCAGGGGAAACACTCCCATTTTTTTTTTATAGCACTGATCCCCACGTGTGACGCAAGCAGGTGAGCGGCCAGCGACGTCATGCATTGCGATGACAATGCACGCGGCAACGTCACCAAGGTGCAGTGACAAAAAAAAGTAGCGCGCACCAGTAGTAGCAGCAGCTTGCAGCAACAACAAGCAATGGAAGTAGCGGCCAGCAGCAGCTGCGTATAGTAGCAACAGCCGGCAGCAACAGAAGCTTGCAACAGCTCGCAGAAGATTGCAGTAGCTGCAGCCCGCAGCAGTAGTAGCTAGCAGTAGTAGCTAGCAGTAGCAGCAGCAGTAGTGGCAGCGATTAGCAACTACAGCAGTGAGCAACAACAACAGCATGCTGTAGCAGAAGCAGTAGGGAGCAGCAACCAATAGCATCCAGTAGTAGCAGCAACCAGCAGTGACCGCTACAGCTGCAGCCACCAGCAGCAGCTGCAGCAGCTGCTCGCAGCCCGCTTCTCGCCACAAGCAGCGAGCTGCAAGCAGCAAGCTTTTTGCTTGCAACAAGGAGTGGCAGCAAGCACCAAGCAGCGAGCTCATTGCTCGCTACTCACAATGAGTAGCGAGCTCGCTGTGACCGACGAAAAGAAATGAAAAATCCCCCACCCCACCAGCGATTGTGAAGCGGCTGCAGCCATTGCCATAGCCGCTATAACACACATAGCAACCGCAGTAGCATTCAGTAGCTTAGCACCAGGAGCAGCAATAGCAGCTGTTGTTGCAACAGTAGTCACAACAGTAGCAGAAACCGCAGCAGCCGCAATAGCAGCACCTTCACTAGCAACAACAGCTGCTACACCAACAACCGCAGTAGGAGCAGCACTAGCAGCACCAGTAGTAGGCGTAACAACTGCTGCAATAGCAGACCAGTACCAGCAGCACTTGAAGTAGCAGTAGCAGCAGCAACAACAACGGTTGCAGCAACAATAGCAACTTCCCTATAGCTGCCAGAGCAGCGGCCCAAGCACCAACTACTGCTAACGTCAGCAGTCGTCAGCTGACGTCACTGCTGACGTTGCTGCTGATATCATCAACAAAGAAGAAAACATGAGAAAACACGGGCAGATACTCTACAACAACCACCCTACAACATCGTAGCAACAGCTGCTGACATGAGGCATCCTAGGCTGACGTAAATGCTAACATCAGCAACACACCAAAAAAACAGGGGAGCACCAAAACCCACCATGGCTAACAGCCCCAGTGGGGACGGGTCCTCCTCTATGGGGGGACCCCCAGCACCCCCTTGTTGCAACAGCTGTAGCAGTTTCAGTAGCATCAGTTGTAGTAGCGTCAAGATCAGCAACAACAGCTATAGCAGCGATCTACTGGCCTCGTCATCAAGGCCTTTGACCCCCTCGCTACCATTCAGCAACAACTTGCCATTCTAACCCAGCAACTTGCAGCAACTTACAGCACTACACCCATTGGCATCACAGACTCACACCAGAGCCCTGTCGCCTTTCCTTCCCCCTGGGTACTCCAGCCTCTCTGTGTTTGTTTCCATGTATTACTTGGCACAACAGCAGACTGAGCACCAGCGGCAAACAGTGACTTCAGTCCTTGGCCCCACTCTGGGTGATGGCCGCAGGCCAAAGGACTTTGGGATCCCGCCCCCGCCGCTTCAGGCCAGCGAGCAGTTCCGGAGATGGGAACTCTATTTCAGCATCTGGGCACAGGGTGAGGGCTTGTGGGCGTAGTACACACTTCCGTACAATTTCACCTAGGCCGAGCAACTATATGACGCTGGTTGCGCTGTACTTGCCCTCATCCCAATCGCTCCTTCGGCTTCACGCCTGGCCCTAGAGCCCTTCCCGGCGACTTCACTGCCGGCGGGACCCGACACTGCGGCGACATGGCACATCCTCACCTGTCCCCATTTCCTATCCAGCGAGGCTAAGACCAGCCGCTTGCTGTGGGAGTTCAACTCTCTGCACATGGGGAAGATTGAGACGGTCACCACCTACTGGCAGCGAGCTGAGGACATCCTCCGTCGCCTGGGCACCTCTGCTCCAACCCCTCTGGCCGCGCTCCTCACTATCAAGCGTGGTGCCACCACTGCGTACGCCGACATCTTCGTCCACTGCTCCTAGGATGTCCCTTCCACTATGACGGCCCAGGGCACCCTCATGCCGTGGGCATACGAGTTCTTCCTCGGGATCATGGAAGCTCATCTGGAGTCCTGCATCTAGTGCACAAAGGCCCTCACCTCCCGTGCAGTCGCCTCCGTGGTCGTTGCTTCCCCCTCAGTAGCTGCATCTACTAGCTCCCCATCGTCAGCGAAGAAGAACTGCAAGGGCAAGAAGGGCAAGGGCCCTTAGCAGCAGTAGAAGCTGGCCGGGTCTAGTGGCGGTGGCTCTGTGTGCCACAACTGTGGCCAGCCAGGACACGTGTAGTACAATTTCCCGTTACCGACGGACGAGGCGCGTGCCATCGCCACCATGCGTCGCCAGTGTGAGCGCCATCTTGCCTCTACCACCGTCGCTATCGCCGGCCCTGACGCCTCGATCCTGTCGAGCAGCACCACTCCTGCGATGCCCCCGCTGGTTCCTCAGTCCCCAGCTCCACAGCAGCATCATCCACAGCCATCGACGCCTCCGTTTCCATCTCCGGTGCAGTCCTCCTTCCATCCGGGCTCCAGCGTAGTCACTCCACACTCTGTCTACACTCCCAGACCGTACACTTGCGTTTCAGTTGGAGTAGTTCATTATGGTCCAACTTGGCATGCCTTGCCCTTCCCCCAAGGAAGTGCGAGTTGCGTTACCTCCTGCCCGTCTGCCCTGCCGTGCATGACCAAGACTTAGTTGCATTCATGTCCTATTTCCTCATCCGCCTCGTCTTCTCCCGTGCCCTTTGTCCCTCTTTATGACGATGTCACATGGCTTAATTATTGGCAGTCTTGGCTTGTGCCACCGTCCACCGCATCCACGTCCCTTGCTTGCTGCCATGTGACGGCTAGTGATTTGGCGACTTCGGTCCAGGACGCTGCCGAGACCTGGATCATCGATTACGTAGCCACGCATCACATGACCACCTCTCGCGAGGCCTTCACTGTACTTTGTCTTGTTGGCGATGTGCTAGTTTCTGGACGGGCTCCGGATAGGTGTTCCCTGTCCGTAGTGTCTGCGTTGTTCGTTTTAGTGGTCTTGCTGGTGATTTTTTTGTGACCAATGTCTTCTTCGTCCCAGGTCTTGAGCTCATCCTTCTGTCCGTCATTGCCCCTGACCGCATGAGCATGGACATTCTATACTCGTGTGGCGTTCGTACTTTGTCGTTATGTCCATCCGGTCTTGTTCTTCTGTACACCACCGCCCGTGGCAACCTGAGGTATACACCTCTTCTGTCCTCTCATCCCCCTATCCCCTCTCTGTTCGCCCCGACGGGCCATGTCTTTGTCACCAGTACCCTGTCCCTGCAGCACACTCATCTCTTACACCGCTGCCTTTTCCACATGCACTCTGCTACGGTCCACAACATGTTCCACACCCAGCCAGCCAAGGACCTAGACCCGGACTTTTTGCCCTGGCCATGTCCCACAGAGTGCATTGATCACGCTAAGGGCAAGATCCACTACTCCACCTACCCCCAGTCCTTCTCTAAGACGTCTGCCCCTCTAGACCTCATCCATTCCGATGTCATGGGTACTCTCCCTAGTGAGTCTGTAAGAGAGCATGGCCGCTATGTCCTCACCCTCACTGACGACTACTCTTGCTACCGCTGGGTCTTCTACCTTCGGCAGAAGAGCGATCTCGCTCCAACCATTTTGGACTGGCTTGTCCGTGCCGAGCGTGAGTGTGGTCGGCCACTTCATCGCTTTTGCTTTGATCGCGGTGACAAGTACATGGGAGAGACCACGACTTTCCTCTCCTCCTGTGGTATAGAACACAAGATTTTGGCACCTTACACACCAGCCCAGAACGTCGTCTCTGAGCGATGGAACCACACCATGGCTGACGCCGTTCGCACCATGCAAGTTGAGTCAGGCTCCTCCATCAACGCCATGGCCTACATGACGTGGTTTTGGAATCGGATTCCCCATTGGTTTCCCACGACGGGTGCGGTCAGCGTGCTGACCTCCGTCCAGCTTGTGTCTGAGGCTGCGTGGCTATTGTGTGGCTGTCCGCCCCACAGCAGGGAGGCAAGCTCACCTCCCAAGGGCATCCTTGCACCTTCCTTGGTGTCTCCCNCTCTGAGCGATGGAACCACACCATGGCTGACGCCGTTCGCACCATGCAAGTTGAGTCAGGCTCCTCCATCAACGCCATGGCCTACATGACGTGGTTTTGGAATCGGATTCCCCATGGATCCCTTCCCCGCCAGTCTACGCCGGACCAGTGGGGAATCGGATCCATGGGGAATCTGATTCCCCATTGGTTTCCCACGACGGGTGCGGTCAGCGTGCTGACCTCCGTCCAGCTTGTGTCTGAGGCTGCGTGGCTATTGTGTGGCTGTCCGCCCCACAGCAGGGAGGCAAGCTCACCTCCCAAGGGCATCCTTGCACCTTCCTCGGTGTCTCCTGTCAGTCCAAGGTCTGGCGCTTCAGGGATCCCTCACGACACTGCATTGTCAAGAGCCGCAATGCCTTGTTCTTTGAGGAGCTTTTTCCTTGCAACCTAGTCTGCTCCGGCTCATCGGTATCCCTCCGCTGGTCCCTTCCAACCAACAACTCCTGTCAATTCTACTGCTCCCTTTGCCCTGGCAGCCCTGCCCGCGTTTGCTCGTCCTTCTGGGCCGGCATACCCGTCCGCATCCGCTGGTCCCTTCGCACCAGTAGCTCCGTTTGCATCTGCCACTAGCTCCGTTTGCCTCTGCCAGCACCTCGGACTCGGTGCCATCTATTGCCGTATTACGCTACACACGTGGCCCATGCAGTAGCTTCCGGCCCAGGCCGTCCGTCAGCACGCAGATCACCACACCACGCATTGTGGCGCCTCGGCCCCCCGTCGCCCCACATGTCTCTTCCAACTCCTACGATAGTGAATGGGGACCCTGGCACCAATGCCCTTGGCCTAACCACTTCAGCCATCATTGCAAACCTCCACATACACTCCACACTGGTCTACGCGATGCTCCATGAGGAGCATCAGCATGTTGTCATGACCGCACTCACAAGTATCCCGCCGAATGCTCGAGATGCACATGCCCTTGCAGTCCGCTCCACGGTGCGCCCAGAGGATCCAGCCACCCTATGCGAGGCTTGTTCCTCCCTTGAGGCCACACATTTTTATGCTACCTGCACCGAAGAGCTCATTGCTATACGGGAGCACTACGTGTATGATCTCGTCGAACTCCCTCCAGGTCGGAAGGCCATGGGTGCCAAGTGGGTCTTCCAATGCAAGTGGAAGCTAGATGGGTCCTTGGACAAGTACAAGGCCCGCCTTAAAACCAAGGGGTTCGCTCAGGTCCCTGAGGTTGATTACAACCAGATCTTTGCCCTAGTCGGTCAATTCTCCACTAGCCGAGCGCTCTTCAACCTGGTTGCCCAGCACGGGTGGGAGCTGTATCAGATGGACGTGAGCAAAGTTTTCCTCCATGGCTCGCTGGAGGGTGAGGAGCTCGACATGGTATAGCCTCAAGACTTCGATGACGGCACTGGGAAGGTCTGGCGATTGCAGGGCCCTCTATGACCTGCAATAGTCGCCTCAGTGCTCGAACCAGGAGATTAGTCACACGCTCCTTCGTGGTGGCCTCCTGCGCAGTACTACTGACTTCGCACTGTTCATCACCCCCCAACGCCAGATCTTCGCTGATGTCCTCATGTATGTCGATGATCTCCTCATTGCCTCGCCAAACGTGGCTGCCATCCAACGCGTCAAGGATCTCTTGCACACCGCCTACCAATTGAAGGATCTCAGGTCTGCCCGAGTCTTCCTAGGCATGGAGCTCGAGCATGATTACTCCTAGGGCATCCTACATGTCCATCAGGCCGCCTATGTACAAACTCTGTCCACTCGCTTCGCCAAGGACTTGCCCCTTGTGCCAAGCACATCCTCACCCATGTCACCTGATGGCCATGTGAAGCAGAAGAGATCTGACCCAACCGTTGTGGGGGAGCCACTTGATATGACCTCGTATGTATAAGTCATCAGGTCACTGATGTTCCTGGCAACAACGACGTGCCCAGAGATAGCGTTTGCCGACAACCTCCAGGCTCAATTCTCTCAGAAGCCGCGTCACCTCCACTTTGAGGCCGTGATCCGAGTACTGCGCTATGTCATCTTGACCCCATGGCGAGGTCTCATGTCCCGCCGACAGCCGTCCCTTGTCGCAGTGGGCTAAACCGACAGTGACTGGGCCGGCACTCCAGACGGTAAGAGCCACACACGTTGGATCTTTCTGGTTGGCAGCACGGCTGTGTCCTGGCGTAGTGGCAAGCAAGAGTGCACTTAACGCAGTTCTGCTAAGGCTCATTATGTAGCCCTTGGTTCAAGCGCATGTGAGAGCATGTGGTTGCATCTTCTGTTATCCAGGTTACGTCAGCCCCTCACATCCATCATGTTATATTGTGACAATGAGAGTGCCATGGCCATTGCCGACAATGACGACATGCATCACACGTGAACAAAGCACATCAATTTTGAGTATCACTATGTGCATTTGTTGTTGCATGATGGTAGTGATAACATTGTGTGGGTTGAGATAGCACGGCAGCTGGCTGACATCTTGACCAAGACACTGAAGCGCGACTCATTCAAGAAGGCTGTGAGTTCAGTGAGCATGCATCCGTGAGTTGCACGCTTTGTTCTGGTACGCGTCGCCATGTCCCCTAGGGGAGTTTATCTGTTGAATATATCACCGCCCGCCCATGTGCACTGCGCCTGTGAGTCATGGGGGAGTGTTGGTTTTGATCTCTCATTGTGCTCTATGGTGTCCTCCCTGCTTGTGTACATCGGCTTGCAGATGACTGACGACGAGACTCGACGTTGCTTGAGTGTCGTCCGGTGGAGCCAACGCACGTTGAGGCCTACACGTAGCTCACTTTTGCCTCCTCCCTGGAATAACGTGCTCAGCTCCATCGGCAGGCCTTCTCAGCGGTGGGGCCTCCGGCGCTCACTGCCACCGCAGATGCTGTCTGCATGCGTCCACCGCTGGATCTGACTGTAGTATTGCGTCTGCAACATCTTTCTCTGTCTAAGGTCAATGTCTCATGTTGCGTGGCACTGCTTGGCATAATGGACCATCGTAGGCACTGCCTGGGTTCGGGTAGCCATAACTCTTTGCTTATGTTTTTCTAGCTGTTTCTGACCGTACGACTGCGTTTGCAGTGTCGGTGTTATGGAATGGTCGAGTTTTATGGCAAAACGGACAACGCCCGGGTTTTGGGCTGTCGGCTGTCTGGCAGGGCCTGACGAGAAAACCCTACCTGCCAGAAAACAGGTCTAGGTCTATACTCTGATTGGCTGGTTAGCTAAGTAACAAACTCTACATAGCTGGGTGGGTGAGCTAGAACTTGGAGGGGTCTCCCACTGATATTCATTCTTCATTCCTAATCAGTCACTTTCAGTTTTCAGCTGCTTTCTGGCGTTAACACTGGTGCACGGGTTTCTGAGTACAAAACCCAGAGCATCAAGACTTAGACTCTAGAGCGGCAGACTGAGGGGGTAGTAGACTAAGCAACAAGCGTGGAATCCCGCATGCTACATCCACAACGCTGTTGCCCCAACCTGCTTCCCAGCATTTCTAGCTGCGTCTACGCTAATCCCAGGTACCAACAGTGCCCGATAATCATGAAACTTTGACCCTAGGCATAATATGGTGCTACGAATGCAACAGTAAATTCAGACACGGCGTTGGACGCGTGCAGATATCATATGCAGTGACATTGACTGCCGGCGGCATGACTGCCGAGGAGGTCTTCCGATGGAGCTGAGGACATTGGAGGGAGGAGGCTCCAACAAACTGCGTGTAGGTCTCCTCGTGTGTTGGCTCTACCAGACGACACTCTAGCAGCATCGCGTCTCGTCGTCAGTCATCTACATGCCGATGTACACAAGCTGGCAGGCACAACAGAGTACAAGTGAGAGATGTGTGAAAAACAAACATAGTGATGAAGTGTGTGCGTGTAGAGTTCAGAAGTCACTTGCGTTTGCCACAACCATAGCAAACAGGGGGTGTGATTTTCCAAGGAACTTCATCCATGGGTTTCAATTGGTGGCTTGCGAGTGGGAGTGTGTGTGAGTGAGTGAGTGAGTGAGTGAGTGAGTGAGTGAGTAAGTGTGAGAGTGAGTGAGTAAGTGCGTGCGTGAGTGAGTGAGTGAGTGAGTAAGTGAGTGAGTGAGTGAGTGAGTGAGTGAGTGAGTGAGTGAGTGAGTGAGTGAGTAAGTGAGTGAGTGAGTGAGTGAGTGAGTGATTGAGTGAGTGAGTGAGAGAGTGAGATAGTGAAGATATAGGTGAAGCTGTGAGTAAAATCAGTGCCACTTTGTAAGCCAATGTGTATGACTGCACATCAATCCGAGGATGCCAAGTATACTGATTCTCATTTACTAGTTTTTTCCAGTGAGGTCATTCTTCTGGAGTGTAGGATGTAGAGCTTAGTATGTGTGGGGGAGTGTGAGACATAGATGCATAGCACACCAAGAGAGGGTTGACGCCATGGATCATCCGTAGCTCGAGTGGTGAGAAAAGAACCGAGGAACGAGCTACAGAGGGGTTAGGTGATAGCGAGCAGCGGACAGCGGGGCGACGAGCGGGCGGACGGCAAGCCCAGGCTTGCTCTCACTCACGCCAAGTGAGATTCAAACCTGGATCTCAACCACGCAGTATCATGCACGCATGCAACCTGTCAAACCCGGAAAATCAGCCAGGACATACACCCCAGTCATACTAGGAATCCTAGTGTCAACAATAAATCAAGTCATGGAGGCACGTGCTAGAAGTCACTCTAACGCAAGTCCTATGACTGTGGCTTTAGATATTCGGGACGAGCATAATCACAAGTCGGCACCACACAAGTGGTGACATTAGTGCCAGCTTCACTCCAGCGTCAATCACCTGCGTCAATGCGGTGAGTGTGCAACAAGGCCAAAGGTCACAACGGATCTATGGAACACAAACCAACACTCCCCCATGACCCAAAGCCGACGCACAGTGACATGAGCTCACAGGCACAAACATGTGTCACAAGGAGTGACTCAAGATTGTACAAGCACTGGGAACAATCATTCACCCAAGATCACCACGTGGACACAACAGCCCAATAGCATGCAGAGCTGCCTTGAAGATGTTACTGCTGAGTGCCTTCCTCAGGATATCAGCTCATTGTTGTCGTGTGTTGACCCAAATGATCTGGACATCACCTACAGCAATACGCTCAAGCACAAAATGATGCTCACTATTGATGTGCTTCATGCATGTGTGATGCATGCCATCATGTTCATTAATTACCTTGGTGCTTTCGTTGTCACAGCACAACGTGATGCAACGGATAGAAACCCGCAGTTGTTGTTGCAAGCGACATAGCCATACACTCTTGCAGATGCCTGCAACTAGAGCAACATAATGAGCCTCGCTAGAGCTGAGTGCAACGCAGCCCTGCCTACCACTTTTCCACAACACAGTTGTCCCTCCAACGAGGAAGACGTAACCGGTACGGCTGCGCGCATCAGTTTCATGCGTCCAGTTGCTGTCAGTATATCCATCCACGATGAGTGATGGTGGTGCACGATAGCACAGACCGGTGCGAGAAGTGGAGAGGGCATACTTGACAACACGTAGTGCAGCTTCCATGAGTCGGGCTTGAAGAGCCTGGGAGAACTAGGCCAGGAAGTTCACTGAGAATGCTACATCTTCCCTAGTCGTGGTAGCCAGGTACATCAATGACCCAATGACACGAAGATAGTCTGTCACATTGACTGTCTCCCCCAGCTTAGACACATCCAGTTTCTGGAGCAACCTCTAACCATCTGGGGTCATGGACGTAGACGTAGTGGGTGTGGAGTCAAGNAACACGTAGTGCAGCTTCCATGAGTCGGGCTTGAAGAGCCTGGGAGAACTAGGCCAGGAAGTTCACTGAGAATGCTACATCTTCCCTAGTCGTGGTAGCCAGGTACATCAATGACCCAATGACACGAAGATAGTCTGTCACATTGACTGTCTCCCCCAGCTTAGATACATCCAGTTTCTTGAGAAACCTCTAACCATCTGGGGTCATGGACGTAGACGTAGTGGGTGTGGGGTCAAGCAGTGAGGCAAAGCGCTCCCCCAGGCTGCGGAGGTATGCAACATGGTGAACATTGAGTGTCCAAGGAGGACGATCGCACTCAAGCTCCATGCCCAAGAAGACACGTGCAGGTCCCAAATCTTTCATTCTGTACGTAGAACGCAAGAGCGTCTTTGCCGCCTTGACAGCAGCCTGACTAGGCAACGCTATCAGCAGGTCGTCCACGTAGACAAGAACACATACAAACGCGGCAGAGGGCGGACTGACAAAGAGTGTAGGATCCACCGTGTTGCGTCTGTAACCTCCTTTCTCAAAAGTGGACATAATCTCATGGTTCCACCACCAAGGCTATTGCTTCATGCCATAAAGAGCCTTCCGTAGCCGCCAGACTCGGTCAGTGCCGTCGGAAAAGCTAGGAGGCTAAATCATGTAAATTTCCTCATCCAACTGCTGGTGGAGAAACGCATTGTTCACATCCATCTGCTCCAACTCCCGGGCGTGATGAGCGACGAAACTCAACAGTGCTCTAGCAATGATA
Organism: Penium margaritaceum; assembly: GCA_023375785.1. Taxonomy (NCBI): domain Eukaryota; kingdom Viridiplantae; phylum Streptophyta; class Zygnematophyceae; order Desmidiales; family Peniaceae; genus Penium; species Penium margaritaceum. Next base: position 15,648 of record SZWC01013792.1, read on the forward strand.
CACCGCCATAATGTTGTAAACTTCTTGTCAAAGTCGACGCCGAGGACCTGGGAGAACCTGTTTTCTGTGAGTCGTGCCTTGAATTTGTCAAGTGCACGATTGGGCTTGTACTTGCGCCAAAACACCCAACAACCATCGATGGCTTTGCGTCGAGGCGGTAGATCGATAGGCTCATAGACAGCATGCTCATCAGGGACGTTGAGCTCGTCATGCATGGTAGCCTCCCGCCACTAGGCATCAGAGGCCGTGCAGACTTGACGCACCGTGGACGGCTCAGACGGCAAGGTACTTGAGGCTCACATGGCATGACACTCGGCTATGCTAATCAAGACAGCAGCTTCCAAGGCCCGCTCATGCTCTGAGGCAAGGAGCGTATACCCGAGGGTGGAACTGGGATGGACAATCCCAGTAGTCAGGCCCAGTACGTCCATGCCAGTAGGGACAGCAGTCGAGGGGGCAGACTGCAATGGAGGCGGGTGTACCAAGGACATGGAGGTATTGGAGCGGCTGGGGAGGGCACGAAGATGCCCACCCCAGACGAAGGGAGAGACGGGAGCAGAACCCATGGAGACGTGCGGCGGCGCGTCAAACACCCGGATGGGAGAGGCGGCCAGTGAGGGGACACTGGGAGGTGCGACCGGGCTGGACGGGACAGCGAGAGATGAGGCAGACTGGGCAGAGTCGGTGACCAAAAAGGATAGTTCGTCAGAGGAGCTGGACGAAACGTTAGAGGACGATGACGCTGAGAAAGTAGGGACAGGTCCGGACAACAAGGATTGAGGCTAGTGTGAGAGTTGCGGTGCGGAAACAGGGACTGCCGGACCGGCAGGTTCGACTTCCCGTCCCAGCCAAGAGAGAGGGAGGAGGGAGGAGTCAGGAGACAGGCGACGGCGGTCTTGGAGGATGACTGACTAAAAAAATAGAACATAACGAGACTCGATGACACGCTGGCGGACAGGGTCCTAGAACCTCCATGCTTTGGTCTGCGTAGAGACCCTGAGAAAGCGGCATAGAAGATCTTGAGGGGACAGCTTCTCATCACGCAGGTCCTCTTGAAGCCAGATAGAAGCAATACANTTGGCCTCGAACGCAAAGAGCGGAGGCAGACCGGATTAAGACAGAAGCGTGCGGATACCGTCGGCAAGCGTCCGGTTCCAACACTCAGAGACACCATTTTGTTGGGGTGTGTAGGGATCAAGGAAGTCTCCAGAAACACTCCAGGAGACTTGAGGAGGCAAGCGGTGGGACCAAGGAATTCACCGCCACGATTGCTGTGGAAGACACGTAACGACAGTTGAGAGGCACACTCAGCCTGAACAAGCCACGACTCAATGAGGGGACAAACACTACTCTTTTGTCGAAGAGCGAAGACCCAACAACAGTGAGAAAAGTCATCGATAAGGCACAAGACATAAGAACCATCATCACCAAGGAGGTCATGAGGTAGGGGCTCCATGACTTCTACATGAACACGATCAAGGGGATGTGAGGAGTGAGTTTCAGAAGGAGAGAAAGAAGAATGATGCATTTTCCCCTGCGCGCAGTCAAGACAGTCAGCAGGGCAAGGGGCAGGGAAGGTAAATGGCAAGAGGCCAAGGACAGGCTGGAGGAAAAGTATGCTGTGAATGATATATGTGTGGACATGACCAAGGCGGCGATGCAAGAGACGGACGAGGTCAGGAGCAAGAGAAGGGGCAAAATGAGCAAGATCAACGCCGTCAAGAGGAGCAGAGGGGACGTGCAAGGGAACACGATAGAGTTTGCCACAGTTCACGCCACGAGGAACAACACCCCGAGAGGAACACAGACAAACAGTGCCTACACCACGAATAGCAGTGAAGTCCATACCTTGATCATCCAAGGACGTTACAGACAGCAGGTTGAGTTCAAGTGAAGGCACTTACAGCACATCGGGCAGGTACAGGGTACCACTAGGTCGAACAAAGTTCACGATGCCCACACCCTAAACCGGCATCAACTGACCAGACCCAGTACGAACAAAGCGGACAGAACCGACTGGACCCAACGAGACAAACGAGGAATGCACGGATGTCATCTGGTTGGTCACGCCGGAGTCGAGGACCCAGAAGCCACTGAACACACGCACGCGAGACAGGTCGCTGGATGTCGCAACAATGCCAACAAAGGAGGCGAACGAAGCACATAGAGGGAGAAAGTCAGACTGCCAACGCTCAATCCATGGGACAGACGTGCACAAGGCACCCTGGACGTGACCAGGAGGATTCCCATGAAGGACACTATCAATTTGACACACAAGACCTCTGGCCAGCAGTGCAACATCCTCACCTCCCTGATCGTGAAGGCGCAGAAGCTGAAAGAGAGACTACTCCAGGTCGCACTCCCGATCACCACGATCACTAGCAACATATGCCGGTGGAGCTGGAGTAGACGCGCCGGTGGATGGAGGGAACCATGGTTGGGCCGTGTAGGCAGATGACGGGGCACCAGCATGTGCAGGGGCACGGTAAGGAGGTGGCCAGCCCCAGGGGTCGGGGCCAGGTGGCGGAAGAAAAGGAGCACTAGAGGCGGCGTGAGCCTAAGCTGGAAGTGGAGTGAAGGCGTGCAATGGAGTAGTGGAGCCAGATGGTGCGGGGGAAGAGGAGAAGCTGGAGGTGCGTGCCCAGTGAGCATGCATTGCCCTGGCACGACGAAGGTCATCCGGTGGAGCTGGGCATGTCCAAGCAGAGTGCTCGGACAAACCACAGCTCCAATACACAACAACGCCTGGAACCCGCGAGGAAGCAGCAGCATCCTTGTCCTTGCCCTTGCCCTTGCCCTTCCCTTTTCCCTTCCCACAACCCTAGGAAGCAAGGGCAGAGGCAGGAGAGGATGAGGAAGAAGCGACGAGTGCAGAGGAAGATGCAAAAGAGGAGGTTGCAGTAGTAGTGGTGAGCGCTACAACACCGGTGACGGCAAAGCGATGGAGGCGCTTGTTCTGAATACTAGTCCACCAAGCAGCAAGGCGCTCGGACGTAAAGTCACAGAGAGCACCAACCCGAGGCGGTGACCTAGGCGGGACCAGCTGCGAGGGAAGGTGCTGCAACTCATCAGCTTTGACGTTGCGAAATAGATCAGACAGCTCAGGAATGAGACCGTTGACCGTGGTCGAAGTGGCGGAGATCTGGCCAGGTGCTGCGTCGTCAAGCTCACAAAAGAGCTTAAGACCGTGAGCCCAGTAGGCATTGGCGGTCTCATCAATACACATGAGGAGCGTTTTTAACTGGACCGTAAGCGCGCTCTGAGCGGCTTGGCTAGTGATAGTGGAACGACGACGCAGCATGGCGTATGCACCAATGGGATGAGCAAGGCGATGGACAGCATGGTCAGCGCTGAAGGTGCCAACATTGTCAATCGGCGACTTGGGGGTAGCAGCAATGAGAGCGCAGACAGCGCGGGCGGACTCAGAGTCAATAGGCACAAAGAGAGAGAGAGATGGAGAGTAGTACTCTCAGAGTTGTTCCCCCTGAGCCCGGGCGCTGAAGCGCACCTCCCAAGAAGAGAAGACAAGACCAGGAGAGAGGACAGATGGCTGAGAGAAGAAGTCGTGCTGGCGCGGCGCAGGAGAGGAGAGGGCAGAAGCAGAAGAGCCAGAGTGTGCAGTAGAAGAGGTGCTAGAGCCAGACTCCATTGAGGATGCGTTAGCATTGGCGACAACAGGTGGGACAACAGATGCATTGGGCAAGCGACGCAACACTAAAGTCGCGACCTCATCTGCGAATGCGGCACGGTAACACCAGTACGTGCCTAGTGAGCACGCATGGAGGATGCAAGATGCACATCATCGCGTGGGGCAGGAAACATGGGCGCACAATGACCGGAGGCACCACAGTTCCAGCAGTTGACATTAGTAGCAGTGGGAGCCAAGTTCTTGCCACCGCGACCACCCCCTCGCTCCTTGCCCCCACGACCACCACCACGGCCAGAACCACCTCCCCCCTGAGAAGCACCTTGAGTGAAGTGCGCCGCAGCTTGAGAAGAGGAGGAGGTGGAGGTTGCTAAGGCAAAGGAGGAAGGAGAGGAAGTAGTGACAGCAACAAGCGCTGCGCGATGCATGCGCTTGTTCTGCAAGGTGTTCCACCAGTCGGTGAGACATGAGGCACTGAAATCAAAGAGGGGGCCGNGAAACATGGGCGCACAATGACCGGAGGCACCACAGTTCCAGCAGTTGACATTAGTAGTAGTGGGAGCCAAGTTCTTGCCACCGCGACCACCCCCTCGCTCCTTGCCCCCACGACCACCACCACGGCCAGAACCACCTCCCCCCTGAGAAGCACCTTGAGTGAAGTGCGCCGCAGCTTGAGAAGAGGAGGAGGTGGAGGTTGCTAAGGCAAAGGAGGAAGGAGAGGAAGTAGTGACAGCAACAAGCGCTGCGCGATGCATGCGCTTGTTCTGCAATGTGTTCCACCAGTCGGTGAGACATGAGGCACTGAAATCAAAGAGGGGGCCGGTCCCAAGTGGGGAATAAGCAGGGACAAGTGCGGAGGCAAGGCGCTCAAGTTCTGCCTAAGAGACGTGGAGATACAAGTCAGATAGCTCAGGAATGAGGCCAGCAACAATGGAAAAGCAGGTTGAGAGAGGACGGGGGGCAGCCCTGCCAAGGTCTTGCAACAAGCGTAAACTGCGAGCCCAATACTCATTTTCTGTTTCGTCTGTCTGCATCTGCAAGGTGTTGAAGTAGACAGTAAGGGCACTCTAGGCAGCATTTCCAGTCACTGTTTTGCAGTGACGGATAAGAGCATAGGCGCCAACGGGATCAGCAGGGGTGTCGCGAGAGGGGTGTGCGGTGTACGTACCGATGTCATCAAGGAGGATTTTCGGGATCTGCGTTGATGAGGGCCCGCACAGCGCGAGTAGCCATCGCAGGCTGTGATACAAACACCGGCTTGGCAGGGGAGTAACACTCCCACAACAGCTCACCCTGGGTCCACGCATTGAAGTGTGTTTCCCAAGATGTGAAGCTGAGTTTGGACGTAAACTATGGTGGTGGCATCTTGAAGTTCTACTGAGCAGGGAGAAGAGCACGGGCAAGGGCTGCTGCTGAGAGAGAAGGGAAAGAGGAGTTGGCAACACCGCCAGTGGGAGGAGCCGACAAATCTGCCGAGCCTGACTCTGTAGTAGGAATAACTACAGCAAGGCCTTGAATGGTGCGGAGACGCTCAATGACTAATGTGGCCACTGTAGCCGCTAGTTAGTGTTGTGCTTCCCGTCCCATATGGAGCTCATCCTGAGCTCTGCGACACTCTGCTTGCGCCTCACAGAGAGCGGCCTAACGGGCGTCTATAGTCTCTTATGGCCCAGGCATGATGAGAGGATGAATAACCCCAAATGAAAGTGGACTGACAGGCTGTGGAGAGTGTGAGAGAATGTAATGGGATAATGTGGGATGCAATGTTGTGCTCACCAAGCTAGTGGCCCGGAAGCAAAGTGAAGAGCAACGAGACAAGAGCTGTGGCTGAAGATAACAAGACAGCCACCGATTGCCACGATGAGGCAGAGAGGCCCCGTCTTGGTAGCTCCGGCGACCGCGGCTGAGGCTGATGCCACCAGAACACTGGTGGTGATGTGTGGTGTGACATCGCAGGGAGCACCGGTAGGCATCAGCACTGCAGCGGCGGCGGATGCCCGGATGGATCCAACAGCGCTAGATGTGGCGTCTTCTGCAGTTGTGGCAACAGAGGCTGCTGCTGCTGTGATCTGTGTGGAAATGTTTGCAGCAGCTGCTGCAAGCAAAGTGAGAGAAGTTGCAGTGTGTATGTATGCCTCGGTTGCACGGCCGATGGCCTTCTCTATAGGAGCACGATAGGCCCTGGCTGTAGCTGCGAAGGTAGCCGCAGTACCAGCAGCTGCGTCAAGAACAACGCTCGCTAACCCTATGGAATCGATGTGGACGGGAAGAACGGGGATCACACCAGGCACCTCTGGTCCCGTCGATGCCTTAGTGTATCCTGCTGCCGTAGGAGGCGGGGTAGGAGTAGGAGCAGCTCCAGGTTCATTCAACTGAGAGTTGCGAGGAGGTTACATTTTTGGTGCTAGTGGTGGTGACGATGGAAGATCGTCCGAGGTGTAGACCTGGCGATCTATCTCCTCCCACTCGCGTTCAGCTGCTGCGTCAACGTCCTCTTGCCAGTAGGAATGATCCAGCATCCACACCCACAGAGGGGTGTCGTCGTCATCAGCCAGCGTGAAAGGAGATTAGGAGCAGCTAGTGGAGCTAAGAAAGACACACTAAGAGCACCACACTTAGAGCTAGGGCTCGGTTACGCGAGTGTAGTATGATGCAAGGTAGAGGAACTACGTGAGGTGCGGGGAAGGGTGCTACTGTGAGATGTAGGTGGAACAATGCAAGGTAAAGGGCACCGAAGTGCACGGTGAGGTCCTCAACCAAGCAAACCGTACCTCTGCCCTGTAAGAAGGGCAGTACCAAGAATCGGGGAAGAGTGCCGTTGATGTTGTGGCTGTCCTGGAGACACAGCTATCCAAGAGACGAAGCGACCAGAGCACCAACTGTTGCTACAATCGGCTGCTGCGGCAAGACTACTGTGTTTCAGAGAGTGTTGAGTGTGCACCGGCCTCAGAGTCACGGTAGGGACGCGCATCACATGCCAGCGCACCCAAAATGGAGCATGCGTGATGAGGCTGGGCGAGTGTAGCGCTAGAGCCCCAAAAGAGCCGGGGAAGAGCGAGATGGTACGATGGGCAGAACGGTGACGTGGGCCACGCAGAGCGGTGACGTGGGCCAGAACTGCGTGTGCGAGATGGTGCGGGGGTGGCAAGAGTGCCACACGGAGATAGAAGATTGGGACGCACCGAAGAGACGACGGACCCGACGAGATGCTGCGGCATGTGAGGTACTGCTTGGTTGGCCGAGAGATCCTCGGCGCTTGACGCACAGGTCCACGATGTGTGTGTCGCAAGATGTCACCCTCGCTTGCTCTGATACCAGTAGTTGCTAGGTAACTTGCTAGGTAGCTGGAGATGCTGAGTAGCAGGTTGGGGCAACAGCGTTGTTGATGCAGCGTGCGGGCTTCCACGCTCATTGCTTAAGTCTGCTGCCCCCTTAGTCCGCTGCTCTAGAGGCTAAGTCTGGATGCTTTGGGTTTGTTACTCAGAAGTGTGCGCGCCAGTGTCAGCGCAAGAAAGCAGCTGAAAACTGGAAGTAATTGAATAAGAGTAAAGAATGAACAACAATGGGAGACCCCTCCAAGTTCTAGGTCCCCCCCAGCTCTGTAGAGCTTGTTACTCAGTTCACCAGCCAATCAGAAAATAGATCTATTTTGCGGCTGGCAGGTTTTCTCGGTGAGCCTTGCCAGACGACCGACAGCCCAAACGCGGGCGTCGTCCGTCTTGCCTTAAAACTGGACCATACCATAACACGCACGCTGCCAACGCAGTAGTGTGGTCAGAATCAGCTAGAAAAATAGCCGTGAGTAGTTCTGGCTGCCTAAACCCAGGTAGCGTCTACGCTAACCCATGGTAGCAACAGTGCCAAAAAAGCATGAAACTTGGACCCATGGCATGACATAGCGCTGCGAACGCAACAATGCAGTCAAACACGGCGCTGGACACATGTAGGCAACATATGCAACGACAGTGCCTGCCAGCGGCACGGCAGTCAAGGAGGTCTAGTGAACCGCGTGTAGGCCTCAGCGTGCGTCGGTTCCACTAGATGACACTCCATCAGCGACGGGTCTCGCCGCCATTCATCTGCACGCCGATGTCCACAAGCCCGAAGGACATAAACAAGAGTACAAGTGAGAGATGTGGGACACAAACCAACACTCCACCATGACTCACAGGCGCAGTGCACATGGAAGGGCAGAGATAACAGAGACCAAGGGGACAGGGAGAGACGGAACCTCACGGACGCACACCAACTGCACTCACAACCTTCTTGAATGAGTCACGCTTCAGTGCCTTGGTCAAGAAATTAGCCAACTATCGTGCCGTCTGAACCCACACGATGCTGATGTTGCCGTCATGCAACAACGAACACACATAGTGATACTCGACATTGATGTGCTTTTTGCAACTGTGGTGCACGCCATCATTGTCAGTAATGGCCATAGCACTCTCATTGTCACAGTGTAACGTGGTGGACGGGACTAACTGACGCAACTCAAAAACAAGTGGCGCAACCACACGCCCACACACGCACCAGATTCAAGGGCCACATACTCAACCTCAGTAGTGCTACGCACAATGTAGTGTCAGGATGAGATCCGCGTGGTGCGGTCCCGACGTTTTTCTGATCACCTCTAGTGGTTCACGTCTACTGTTTTGGGCGAATCTGAGACTGAGCGTGAGCTTTCTGGTCGCCTCACGCTATGTGAGCAGGAATTTAGAGACAGTCAGTTTGCGAAGGGAATAACGTCGTTTTGCGTTCGTTTTTGAACATGGACATCATCACAACATTTATAGGGATAGTCATGAACTTTCCAGCGCACCAAACCGCGCACAATTCGGCCAAGCGTAGCTCAAGTTATGCTTGTCAAAGCGCAGGTATCACCCACCACAGAAGCCTGACGACGCCACTCGCCGTGGCGCCTTCATTCACGTGCGAAGCGCCTTTCCCAAGGCGCATGTCCCGTTGCACATGGTGTGGGGATCCCCTGTACTGTTTCCACGCACCCTACCCACTTTTGGGTCGTGTTTAGTGATGGGGTGTGACGAGGTTCGAAACCTGTCCGCGAAGTCCCCGAGTAACAAAACGTACTACTGAGTTTCGGACGTCGAGCCAGGATTTTGGCTAAGTCCCTCAGTAACAACCTGCACTTCTGGATCCGGTGGATGATCCACCTGATCAGGCGGATCATCCACCGGACGCCTCGGCAGGCCTATCGGAGCATTTTCTCCACATGGTATTTTTGTTACTCGGTCCGGTCGATTATCGACCGGATTTCGAGTCGCAGCTGGCTCCCAGAGCCGCTGCGCATACCCCAACTTTGGAAGACCATATCTCTCTCGATACTTGTCCGATTCCAACGAAACAACTTCCACCGGATTCAACGAGTCGTCAACCTTTAGGGACAATCCTCCATTTTAGGATCCGAGCAAATTTCAAGGTGCCAGATCCGCCGAAGCGGAATTTCCATTTTCTGGCGGCTCGTCGGTGCCTCCCAGCGCCGCACTTGGGCATGCGGAGGGGCAATTTTTCAACATGTAGCCTTGCTTGCCGTTGCGCCAAGACACAGTTGTTCCGCCAACGAGGAAGATCCACCCAGTACGACTCTTGCCGTCCGGACAACAGTCACTGTTGGTGTATCCCGTCATGACAACGGACGGTTGTCGACGGAACATGAGATGTTGCCGTGGGGTAGACACGACGTAGTGCAGCACTCGGATCACGGCCTCAAAGTGGGGGTGGCGTGAATCCTGAGAGAACTATGTAAGGAGGTTGACGGCGAACGCGATGTCTGGACGCGTCGTCGTCGCTAGGAACATCAGTGACCCGATGACGCGCAAATACTTGGTCACGTCTACAGGCTCCCCCACCACGGCTGGATTAGAGCTCTTGAGCATCGCCTGACCATCGGACGACATGGGTGAGGATGGTCTCGGCACGAGGGACAAGTCCTCAGTGAAACGCCTGGACAAGGTTTGGACGTAGGCAACCTGATGGGCATGCAGGATGCCCACGGAGCGATCATGCTCGAGCTCCATGCGCAGAAAGACTCGTGCTGGCCCGAGGTCCTTCATCTGGTAGGCAGCTTGCAGCAGGTGCTTGACCCGCTGGATGGCAGTTGCATCAGGCGATGCGATGAGCAGGTCGTCGACGTAGACCAGGACAACGACAAAAGTCTGACCTCGTGGACTGATGAATAGCGCGGGG
>SZWC01013792.1:54033-65574 GCA_023375785.1 Penium margaritaceum
GGGGGGGGGGAGGGAATTGCCGGCCGACATCCGTCGGTCGGCACTTCGTCGACCCCAACCCCCCCCCCTCCCCCCGCCTTTTGCAACCCACTAGCCCACCCACCTGCCCGTCGATTGAGGCCCTCGGGATTGAGGGCCGTAGTGGAACAGGCGGCCGGTGGGCTACCGTGAAGCGGTGGGGAGTTTGGGGGGGAGGGGGGGTGGGAGGGGGGGAGATGGACTTCGACGGGGATTCCGGCCGACGAGCGTCCATGGGAATCCCCGACAAGAGTCGAAAATCCCTATTTGTTTGTTTTCACACTTTGTTCAACTGTATACCCTCGTTTGAGTTACAAAGGATAGACAAATCCACCCCCTTTATACATGCAGGGTTTAAGGGTTTTTTTTGCGCAGGCACTTGCTGGGCCCCGCGGTAGCGGACCCCAGCAGGTTCGCTCTGAACAATGGGGAGTCTCCATAGGGATCCCCCATGCAAAATCCTCGCAAACCACTCACAAAAAATCAGAAACCCTTCTTTCAAGGAGTTTGCGTTAATTGGGTAGGAAAATGTGACGTCAGCATGTTGACGCCGCATCCATGCGATGTCGACATGCTATCTTTTGACAAACGAGAGGGGTACACCGTTTATTTTCTATGCAAGGATTCTTGTGTCCTTGCAGAAGGGGCAAGTCAGGCTTATTGTTCTGGCAGAGGGGCGAATGAGGCTTATCGTTCTGGTGGAGGGGCAGATGAGGCTTATCGTTCCGACGGAGGGGCGGATGGGGCTTATCGTTCTGGCAAAGGGACTGATGGGGCTTATTGTTCCGACGGAGAAGCGGATGGGGCTTATTGTGCGAAACTAAGGGTATATAGTCACTCCGCCCCCTGAAAAAATAGCTGTTTTCTTATTGGCTGGTGATCTCCCATTGTTGTTCATTCTTGATCACTAATCAGTCACTTCCAATTTTCAGCTGCTTTCTGGCGCTAACTCTGGTGCGCGCATCTCTGAGTAGCAAACCAAGAGCTCACAGACTTACTCTAGAGCAGCAGATTGAGGGGATAGCAGACTTAAGCAACGAGCATGGAAGCCCGCACGCTGCATCAACAACGCTGCTGCCTCAACTTGCTGCATGGATTCCAGCTTGTCATAGGGTATCACCCCGGCTTGCTCTAATACCAGTAGCTGCTAGGTAACTTCCTACGTGCGTTACATTAGACGGGGCGGGTGAGAGTCACAAAGCGCTCGACACGCCATGGACACGGCCAACACTTGCCTTAGAAAACTTGCACGTCACATCGAGACAGATGTGGGTGAGGGGAGCGAGCGAGGTAAGAACAGACCGGTGAGTACGCGATTACACCAAGTATCACGCTCGGGTGAGCCAGTGCCGCCACCCGGGGGTCGAGCCCGACCACTCGGAGTATTCCGAGGGCGGCTACCCACCAGTGCTCGGCCAAGACCGGCAAGGATCAGCACCCGGGAAATAGGCAACTCCCCCAAAGTACTCAAAGTAACAAAACTGTTTGGTTTGTGTGGCTTCCACCCGTCACGACTGACGCTGATGGATTACCCACATACCCACATTGGGGGTATATGGTGGAGGAGAGCGTGACGACACCACAGGCCTTCGGAGTGTCCCGAGACTTCTTCAGCACGTACGACAGCGCTGGCGAGACACGGTCGATGCGTTCCGGCGGCCCTGTTGGCTCGTCAGTAGCTAGGAGGGTTTTCTCGGTGGGTTGAAACCCGCGCACCCGGTGGACTGTACCAGTGCCACAAGGAGACCCGATGGCTGTAGTAGGGCTTCCGATGTTCGGAAAGTTGTACGTGATGTCTGGATGCTGATTCTGAGATTTCTTAGCACTGCTCGTATTTTCTCGGTGGTCGAGACTCGGGCATTCGGAGAGTTGTTCCGGTGCCTCGAGGAGACCATCGTTAGTGTTATCACGGTGTATGCAGTGTGTTCTCCTCGCTGACTCGTTTGGGTTCAGCGGGGGTGACGGGGCCCGATGCGGCTAGCTACCGGCGCCCCTATATCAGCCCGCTAGGGGCTCATTTGTACCTCCTCCTTGTTCTTTTATATTCAGCGTTGCAGACTTAGCCAAGTTCTTGCCGTCTTTCATCGCACTCACACACAGAGCTCATGTTTGTTTTAGCATGGACCGACATGCCCTAAAAAAATTCCAATAAAAACATGATGAAGGGTATGATAGTGAGAATGTACGAGCCCAACCATCGACCGCCGCATCACAGAGTCATAGAAAAAATCATGCATCCGCCACATATGTGCCACAAGGCACTCGTGGGTCCAGCAACAACTTGAAGGAGTCAGAGGCTCCGACGAGAATGAGCTCTCCTGACGCTTCCCTAGGTAGGGGCATTGTCACTTAATTTGTGCATGAGTGTGCAAAGTGTGGGAGACAAGAGGACATAGAGGTGTGTGAGAAAATGCATGGAAGCTTCCTAGCAACGCAGCCGCTGACTAGGCGTCAGTGCCTGATCACACGGTGTCGACAGTCACAGGTCGTACACACTACGGCACGGGTTTGGCTAGGAGACACAAGGCAAAGTGTCAGAATGCTTCAATATAGCATATGCAGAGAGAAATGACAAATGACAGGTCCAAGGCATAAATACCTGCCGCGGCGCACGGCGGGTGTCGCACGCGGCAGTCCAAGAGCTGTCCTAAAACCGGCCCAAAACCACTGTTTTGGCCGTAACTCTGCGCACACATGTCAGAATGCTACGCCGTCTGAACCTAGACNTGCGTCTCTGCTGCGCAGCTCAGTGAGAACTGTCTCACTGCTCTGATACCATGAGAAAATGCGTGGAAGCTTCCTAGCAACGCAGCCGCTGACTAGGCGTCAGTGCCTGATCAGACGGTGTCGACAGTCACAGGTCGTACACACTACGGCACGGGTTTGGCTAGGAGACACAAGGCAAAGTGTCAGAATGCTTCAATATAGCATATGCAGAGAGAAATGACAAATGACAGGTCCAAGGCATAAATACCTGCCGCGGCGCACGGCGGGTGTCGCACGCGGCAGTCCAAGAGTTGTCCTAAAACCGGCCCAAAACCACTGTTTTGGCCGTAACTCTGCGCACATATGTCAGAATTCTACACCGTCTGAACCTAGACATGCAGAATCAAAAGACGTACGCTACGACTGGTCACGTGCATGCATCCATTGACAGACAGTGAGCATACAATGCAGAAACGTGCAAAGAGGCCTCATCGCCAGTCTGCCGAAAGACGCCTGCAAGATGTAGAAGACACAACAGAGAGTCCCGGTGGCATCTGCGGCTCTGGTGCAGTGGTCGGTCAGCTCCAAGCTGGTAGTCCGCCGCCTGTCGTCGTGTCGGTGTCACCAGGGCCGCCCGCCTCAGGGATCTGCACGAGTATGGACACGGCTGAGTGGTCAAAGGAAACTGTACAGAACGGCACAAAGCACAACAGTAATATCATGTACGGTACTAGCACATGAAAGTTCAGCCACTTTCAATTTAGTTGTGATATAAAATATTGTCAAGAACATCACAACATCACAACACTCCCCCATGACCCGATGGTACGCATGTCCATACGCGTGCAGCACTAGTACGAACAGAAAAGTGAGTGACACAAACAAATGAGACACAGACGCACATCCCACACTCAACCACTCTCACGCACGGGGCGAAGCCCAACAGAACGAATGGCCACCAGGAACTTTCTGCGAGCAAGTGCCTTCGTCTGGAAGTCAGCACGTTGCGTGTCAGTACCAACCCACATGATGGAGATCACGCGTCGCTCCACCAGATCACGAACGAAGTGATGCTCAACCGCAATGTGCTTTGTGCAAGCATGAAAAACACAAGAGTTCTCCGCAATGGCGAGAGCACTCTGGTTGTTGGAACGCATCACAATGGTGGGGACTGACTGCCCAAGCTCAAGAAACAAGCGCTGCAGCCATACTACCTCAGCAGCCCCTACGCCCAAAGCAACATACTCTGCCTCTGACGAGCTACGTGCAATGCAGCCCTGCTTCCCGCTTTGCCAAGACAAAGCGGTGCCACCGCGCAGCAACACATAGCCAGTACGACTGCGCCCATCAGGGCTCCAAGCCTAGTCACTGTCAGTGTAGCCGTCAAGGACCACCGAACACTGTCGACGAAAGCAGAGTCCGAGGTACGGCGTGGAGACCACGTACCGTACCACTCGCACAACTGCGTGAAGGACTTTTGCACGTGGAGCCTGCAAGAACTGAGCGAGTAGGTTGATGGCGAACGCGATGTCAGGACGCATGGTGGTGGCCAGGTACATCAGAGATCCGATGAGACGGAGGTACAAGGTCACGTCCACTGTCTCCCCCAGCTGTGTAGGATCATCCACCTTCAAGGCATCCTGCCCATCAGGTGTAAGAGGTGTGCAAGCGGATGGCATTGCACCAAGGAGATTGCTGAAGCGCTCCCCCACGAATCGTGCGTGTTGGGCCTGATGCAGCAAAAGTGTCCGATGTCTGCGATCTTGCACGATCTCCATACTGAGAAACACCGATGCAGGACCGAGGTCCTTCATCCTGTAGGCAGTCTGCAGGATAGCCTTGGCTTCCTTCACGGCCTCCAAGGATAGAGACGCAATCAGGAGGTCATCAACATAGACCAGGATGGCGGTGAACCGCTCGGGTGTCGGTAGGATGAAGAGCGAGGGGTCTGTCTCGCTCTGTACGTATCCTGCGCGAGTCAAAGTGCCAATGATCTCCCGGTTCCAGCACCGTGGAGACTGCTTGAGGCCGTACAAGGACTTGCGCAAGCCCCAGACCTTCTCATCGTCCTCAAAACCTGGTGGCTGAGCCACGTAAATCTCCTCATCCAGAGAGCCATGGAGGAACGTATTGTTCACATCCATCTGGTGCAGTTCCCAGTCATGCTGAGCCACTACACTGAACAGAGCTCGAGCTGAGGTCATGCGGCCGACAGGGGCAAAGGTGTCAGTGTAATGGACTCCCTCAATCTGAGAGTACCCCTTAACGACCAAGTGGGCCTTGTAGCGTTCCAGTGAGCCATCCGGCTTCACCTTCTTGCACAAGACCCACTTGACCTGAATTTCCTTCCTCCCAGGGGGAAGGTCGACAAGCTTATAGACTATGTGCTCTCGGATAGCGCAAAGCTCATCCTCGCAAGCAGCTCGCCAGGCATCGGCATCCTCCGATGAGAGAGCCTCCCTCAATGTGTCAGGGTCGGGCGCCATAGAGGGGGAACTCTGCGTGGCGAGTGCACACGCCTCAGTGTCGGGCCTGACGGCCACAAGATCAGCTGCTGCGTCACAGGCGATATGGAACTCGCGAGTGACCAGGTCGTGCCCTGCAGGGCACGCTGGATGTACCTCTGAAAGCTCGGTGCGGGCACTCAGGCCTAAGGCCTTTGTGCCTGGATCACCGCTCGCGATGCTGCGAGTGGAACGCCTGGGTCCGGGACCCGACGCTCGCTGAGCTCCGGAGTCTAGTGGTCGAAGGCGGCCAACGGGCTCACGGGAGTAACCGGAGGTCGAGGGGCGCACCTCAGGCTCAGGGACAGGTACGACCACAGGAACAGGTATGACCACAGCTGGTGAGGGCTGAGACGAGGCAGCCGGAGAGGCTGAGCAAGGAGATAAGTGTGTGGGAGACACGGGGTTGGGTGTGACAGCAGGCAAGGCTGGTCCGGACACTGAGGCAGGGGTGTCAACCGACATAGGAACGGGAGTGGGCAAGACTGGGTCAGACGCAGGAGCAGGGGTGCCGGCAGATAGAGGTGATGGTGCAGGAGGAGGCGTGAGAGAAGAGGTACCTGTGGGGTGTGAAACAGGCTGTACAGGCGAGATCTCTGGGCCGACGGCAATGATAGCCGGATCATCAAGGGCTGGAGATCGAGAGGGGGCTCGAGCGGACACATCAGCCGGACGAGGGGCGGTTGCTAACGTAGAAGTCTCCCCCATCCGCCGAGGACCCTCACAGGAAGGGACATGGGCTGCGGAGAGGGCTGTGATCGAAGTCAGGTCAGGGTATGTGAGTGACTAAAAAAACAGCGCGTCACGGGACTCAATGACACGACGGCGAGTGGGGTCCCAAAAACGCTAGGCCTTCGACCGCGAGGAGATGCCAATGAAGGCACATAGGCGACCCCGAGGGGAGACCTTGGACGCCTGCTGGTCCTCGGTGTACCACACGCAGGCCAAAGATCCACAGACGCGAGCGAGACGAAGGTCAGCACGGTGGCCAAACCAGAGCTCGTACGGTGTAACATGGTCCGGAAGTGGACCATGCGGGAGGCGGTTCCAGACCCAAGTCATGTAGGCGAAGCCCTCGAAGGCGAAATACTCTGGGAGACCAAACTTAGACCACATGGCGTGAACCGCATCCTCCATGGTGCGGTTCCAGTGCTCAGATACACCGTTCTGCTGTGGAGTAGCAGGAGCGGAGACCTAGTGAAGAATACCGTGCTCAGCAAAGAAGGAGTCCATCTCGCCAAGGAACTCGCCACCGCGATCTAAGCGAAAAGCATGTAGCGTGTGGCGAGACTAACGCTCAGCCATCACAAGCCAGAGCCAAACCGCAAGGGCGGTGTCACTCTTCTGACGCAGACTGTAGACCCACCGCATGCGGGTGAAGTCATCAGTCAGCGTCAGAACATACCGGCCCCTCTCGGACAGGGACTCGACCGGGAGAGGACCGAGAAGGTCCGAGTGGACCAACTCAAGAGGCCTAAGCGCTCGGGAACGTGAGTCGGGGTAGGTGCACCGGTGCATCTTCCCCTGAGAGCAGAAAATACAGCCGGTCTTGGGTGGCTTCTCGAAAGAAGCCACGTCAAGACCAAGAGCAGGCTGTGTCCGAATGAGCTTCGACACAGTGTCGGAGCCCACGTAACACAAACGACAATGAAGCAACCGCTAGTGTTCCGAGGATAGAACACCAGTAACAAAAATGCAACCGGAGAGCAAGGGGACGAGGGCCGAGCGATATGATACAAATCATCTATGACTGAAGCACACAAGACAATGCTGCAGGTGTCAGTAGCAGTCACAGTCGCTGAATCAACGGTGTGCTCCACAGAGAGACCTATTAGAGTGCAGGCACGCACAGAAAGCAGGCTGAGCTCAAACAACACGTCAAAAAGATACAAGGGGCCAGACGGATCGTTGAAACATACAACCCCCACACCGTGGACTGGCAAGCACTGACCAGAGCCTGTACGAACAGACCAAACAGTCGTGACAGGACCAAGTACGACAAAGTCACTGAGACGGCACATCATGTGATGGGTGGCCCCAGAATCGATGATCCAAGTGCCACTGGAATCACGACTGGTGGACGTCATTGTACAACGAGCAATGGAACACTCGGCATCAGAGGGACGCTGAGCCGATAGTGGGAAGGAACGACGTACATCACGAAGATGAGACTCGTGAATCCAGTTAGTGCGGTCGGGCCCATCATCATCACATGCTGACTGTGCTCCCCCACACGCGTCATCACGAGCTACATGAATGAATGAACAAGTAGTCTGTGAGCCACCCGAAGATGACAACACACTCGCACCTCCCTGAAAGCGAAGCGCCAGAAGATGATGAAGCTCGGCGATGGTGCGGTAGCGTGGGTCCGGATCACCGCTACTCGCCGGTGAGGATGTAGGAACAGCTGCAGTCGTGGCCGCCGCGCGTCCCGAGGAGGGTGCGGGGGATGTGCCGGATGTGGAACGAAGAGCATGAGCAGCCTGAAGCCCATGGGTGATTCGCGCCCAGTCAAGCGGCTGCTGGCACTCGGTGTAGCGATGGGCGCCTCCACAGTTGTAGCAGTGCACAGAACGGACACTACTACCACTGGATGACGACTGCTGCTGACCTGATCCACGCTTCCTATTCTTCTTCTTCCCCTGGGCGGCTGCTGCAACGCCCTGTGTCTGCGTGGGTGTAGACGGGGTCGAAGAGGAGGAGGAAGATGAGGTGGTCATGGTGGAGGTGGATGAGGGTGACTGCAGGAGAGAAGATGGTGGTGATGCGACGACTGCTGCAGCGAGGGAGGTCTCCTGNACAGTTGTAGCAGTGCACAGAACGGCCACTGCTACCACTGGATGACGACTGCTGCTGACCTGATCCACGCTTCCTATTCTTCTTCTTCCCCTGGGCGGCTGCTGCAACGCCCTGTGTCTGCGTGGGTGTAGACGGGGTCGAAGAGGAGGAGGAAGATGAGGTGGTCATGGTGGAGGTGGATGAGGGTGACTGCAGGAGAGAAGATGGTGGTGATGAGACGACTGTTGCAGTGAGGGAGGTCTCCTGATACGCTACTGCCGCCTCACGGGCTGAAGTCACCTGGAGGAAAAGCTGATGCGCCCAAGGGAGCAGCTGCAGAGTGGCTGAGAAAGGCTCGAGGACAGCGTCGTTGTACCGCATGAAGATGTCGGTGTACTCAAGGCAAACTCCGAGCATAATCGTCCGAAGCGCCCACAGCTGTGTGCCTCCTGAGGTCCCCAGACGCGTGTAGATACGCATAGCGTGTCGCTAATCATCCGATGCAGACTCCACAAGCCCCTGACGAAGCAAATGGAAAGCACGAATGTGTGACGCACGAGTGGTGTGCGTCTCTGCGGCCAGCAAGGATAACGCCAGATTCCAGCCTCCACGGGGATCGGCGCCGGTGCCTGTGCCAGCCTCGCCAAGGAAGGGGCGGAAGTCGACGACAGTCTCGCGTGGCATGGCGTAGAGAAGTCCGCGCATGGCCCGGGCTGCTGTTAGTGCCTGTGCTGGGTCTGTAGACTGGTACGGGCTGTTGTAGTAAGGCCACACTCCCTCAGATGTAGCCCACACCTGAAACAGGATCTCCCAGCAGTCAAAACCATCCTCGCTGTTGTACCATGGAGGCGAAGCCTCAAAGTCCTTAGGTTGCCGCCGCTCCGTGGGGAGAGCAACCGCAGGCTGAGGAGGACAAGAGATGGGAAAAACTCCTGGGAGAGGGTGATCGCCAGGGTAGTCAGGTGATGATCGTATCGGGGTAACCGGTGGAGGTCGGGTACCCATCTGCAGCTGACGGAGGCGCTCCTGGAGAACTCGAATCTCATGCTCCTGGGAATCATCCGTGATGCCATTGCATGAATGGCTCATCGTGTAGTGGCTCATCATCAAGGAGGTCAGCAGGTGGTGGGTCAGGTGGCCGCTACTGCCACCGCTACATCCGCAGCTACACAGCTGTGTAGCTGCGGATGTAGCGGTGGCAGCAGCGGCTACGCTGCTGCTGCTACTCCTGCGCGCTGCGGCTGCTGCTCGCTGCCGCCACCGTGCCCTGCCGCTGCTACCGCTACCGCGCTGCTGCTGCTGCTACTGCTGCTGCTACTCTGCTATTGCCGCTGCGGCTGCCGCTGCTGCTGCTGCATTGCTGTTGTCGCCGCTGCTGCTGCCGCTGCTGCTGCTGCCGCCGCTGCTACTGCGGCCGCTGCTGCTGTGCTGTTGTTGCCACCGCCTCTGGTGCTGCTGCTCTGCTGCTGCGGCTATGGGAGGGGCGGCTGCACTCACTGCAGCCGCCACGCACCTCGCGTGGCGGTGTACAACACTGCTGTTGCCTCTGCTGCTGCGATCTCACGTGGTGGGTGGGGCTGCGTAGACGGCGACCAGCTGTCTCCAGCACGCCTCAGGAACTCTGCTCCAGCGGTCACTCTCACTGCTGCTGCTCTATTGCATCTCTGCTGCGTAGCTGAGTGAGAACTGTCTCACTGCTCTGATACCATGAGAAAATGCGTGGAAGCTTCCTAGCAACGCAGTCGCTGACTAGGCGTCAGTGCCTGATCAGACGGTGTCGACTGTCACAGGTCGTACACACTACGGTACTGGTTTGGCTAGGAGACACAAGGCAAAGTGTCAGAATGCTTCAATATAGCATATGCAGAGAGAAATGACAAATGATAGGTCCAAGGCATAAATACCTGCCACGGCGCACGGCAGGTGTCGCACGCGGCAGTCCAAGAGCTGTCCCAAAACCAGCCCAAAACCACTGTTTTGGCCGTAACTTTGCGCACACATGTCAGAATGCTACGCCTTCTGAACCTATACGTGCATAATCAAAAGACGTACGCTAGACTGGTCACATGCATGCATCCATCGACAGACAGTGAGCATACAATGCAAAAATATGCAAATAGGCCTCATGACCCGTCTGCCGAAAGACGCCTGCAAGATGTAAAAGACACAACAGAGAGTCCCGGTGGCATCTGGGGCTCTGGTGCAGTGGTCGGCCAGCTCCAAGCTAGTAGTCCGCCGCCTGTCGTCGCGTCGGTGTCACCAGGGCCGCCCGCCTCAGGGATCTGCACGAGTATGGACACGGCCGAGTGATCACAGTAAACTGTACCGGAACGGCACAAAGCACAACAGTGTGAGTGGCCAACGAACGAGCACGCATGCAACCTGTCAATCCCGGAAAAACAACCCGGACATACACCCCAAGCACACTAGCAATCCTAGTGTACACTATAAATCAAGTCAAGGAGGCACGTGCTAGAGGTCACTCAGACACAAGCCCTATGAGTGTGGCTCTGGATAGTCGGGACGTGCACAATCACAAGTCGGCACCACAAGAGCGGTTACGTTAGCGCCAGTTAATGGTGTTAAATCGAGATCCAGACCGGTCTCGATCTCGATTGTCTCGATTTTGTCTCGTCTCGTTGTCTCGTACCGCATGACACGAGACAATCTCGAATTGTCTCGCGCGAGACGAGACGAGACCGAGACACGTCACATGTCATGCGAGATCGAGACGACAATCTCGTACCACAGTGTCATTCTCGCATTTTTTTGTGGACCTGCCACGTGTGCCAAGGCCTTTATACGTGAAGGTTTTAGGATCGGTACGTAGATAAGTGAGAAGACACACATTGTAGAATCACTTTAACGGTTCGCGAATACTAATTTTTCTACCGCCGAACCTGTTGTGATGTTGTCACTCATACACAGTTGTACAGTTGGTTGTGACTACTCGGCCGTGTCCATGCTCATGCAGATCCTTGAGGCGGACCCAGCTGGAGACAGTTCCCTGAGGTGATGCTCCACCCGCTGGAGGCAGCCTGGCAGCCTACCCAGTGTACCAGAGGGCTCCCACAGCCCACGGACTACGTTTGGAGGTCTTCAGGATTTTCTCGGTGGACAGCCCTGCCAGGCTTATTTACATGTTTGTTTTCTTACACTCTCCGGCTGTTCCCGGACGTAGGCGTGTGACCAGTCGTTGTGTCTGTCTTTTCGTCGTGCATCCGTAGGATCAGACGGCGCTCCGTTTGGACGCTTGTGCGCAGAATTATGGCCAAAACAGTGGTTTTGGGCCGGTTCNCTTCAGTTGAAGCTTGAGATACAAGTGCACGTGTCTCTCCCTACCCTTGCTGTCCCTTGCATGACCTGTGTGTCAACCAGCCAGACCCGTGCTGTCAGGCTACCAAGCAGAAAGGCTAGGAAGCTTCCTGGAATCTTCTCTTGGTATCAGAGCAGGCGAGCCAGTGCTCGTCGTGCTGCGCAGCAGAGACGCAGCAGCTGCAGCAGCAGTGAGCAGCAGCAGTGGCAGCAGCCCACA
>SZWC01013793.1:14578-27687 GCA_023375785.1 Penium margaritaceum
CATGTGCATGTGCATGTGCATGTGCATGTGCATGTGCATGTGCATGTGTATGTGTATGTGTATGTGTATGTGTATGTGTATGTGTATGTGTATATGTATATGTGCATGTACACGTACATGTACATGAATACGTATATTTATATGTATATGTAGAGGTACATGTATATGTAAATGCATATGAAAATGGATATTTATGTGTATATATACGTATATGTGTTTTTATGTGTATGTAGATGTAACGAGTCGAGTCTCCAGCTCCTGCTCTGAAGTCGTCGTCGGAGTTCGTTGAATGGCGTTCTCAGTCGGCATAAGGGGATTACCCCCCTTCGCAGGACTGAGGGGCAATCGTCATCAACGACCCAAAGCAGGGAGACTCGAATATTTTGAGTCTTCGGAGGCCCATTTCCGTATTTAACCTTATCCCTAGTTTTGGAACCCAAACTGGGGGTTTTACCTCGAACTCGTACATCCACACGAGTTTTCCGATTTCGAAACTCATAGTTCGTCATAAACGAACTCGAGTTTCATTTTTGACGTGTCGGCACGAAATCGTCGCCTGCGAGGCACGATCGGCAATTTCGTACCGACTTCTTTCGTGTGCTTCCCTCGCTCCTCGCTCTCACTCTCACTCTCCCTATTGCTCGTCCTCAATTGCTCGCTTGCAAGGAGGACAAGGAGGGGGGGGTGAGGGCACGAGGCTACGAGACCTCGCCCTCGAGGCCCTCATGGTCCCTCAGCCGCTGATCGGGCTGAGGCCGCGATCTGCAGCTGGCTGGTGGCCGGCCGGTCACTTGGCCGGCCGTCGGCCATCCAGCCAGCCGGGAGCCAGCTGGCCGGCGGCCAGCGAAGTGCTGGCCGTCGGCCAATCCTCGCTAACGCGAGGGGTGGCGCGGAACCACCCCTCGCTACATTCCTCCCCACTTATTATGAACCATCTCGGTTCACGAACAACGAGCAGGATTGTCAATTAGTGAGTCATGAACATTGTGAAAGAAAATTAATAATTTCAATCACCAGCTAAACATGAAAACGTGCGTGACACTGGGACCTAAGCTGTAGCTTGTCTGTCAGCACGGCTAGCGACCTCCCCCTTTTAGGCTGGAGCGTCCGCGCGACAACCATGTCGGCCGTCCTCAACCTCCTATGTTTGCAGTCCATGAATGCCGCCCTGTGGGAAAGTTGTTCACTTTTTCTGTGTTTAGGTGGTACCCCTTGACACACGTCGATCAGTGCGAGCTGCCAGCTCGCTTGTTGACCACCCCTGTGGGCAACCAAGATTCGGGCTCCCGTGAGTTATGTTCAGGTCAACACCCGGCCCAATGAACAAGGTATTCCCTAACAACCCGCGACCGGAGAGTACGCTCTCGGTGCTGAAGTAGGCAGAGAACCTCGTATTGGCCATCGATAGCAAGGACTGCCGGTGTGGCTGAACGGTTCCCTCTGCCGTGTATGGAGCCAGCAGGCTCACATGAAACACGTCACGTATCTTCATACTTGGCAGAGGCAACAATCGGTATGCCACTGGCCCGATGCGTGAAACAATGGGAAACGTCCCAGTCCACTTCGGTAGAAGTTTTTGTGCCCTTGGCGAATTCAGTCAAAGATTTCTAGTGCTAAGAAACACTTTGTTACCGATATCAAACGAAACCTCACGACGGCTTTTGTCGGTCTATGCATTCTGTTGTTGCCGAGTCGCTTGAAGGTGACCCTTCACCTCCTGTAACAAGGGGTCTATGCACTCCGCAAAGGCTTGAGTAGAAGGAACCTGTCCTCCTATATTCCCACTCTTCACCAATGAAGAGGGTACCACTGGATGCCGACCACAAAGGGTATGAACTGTATAGACTAATTCATCGATTTATTCACCGCAAACTCTGCTGGTGCTAGGAATTTGTCCCACTCATGCATGGCAGGGTCCACGTACATGCGGAGCATTTGTTCCAGAGTGTGGTTCAAGCACTCTGTTTATCCGTCAGTTTGAGGGTGAAACATTGTCGACATTTGCGACTCACTACCGAAGTACTTGTGCACCTATTGCCAAAACTTACCAGCAAATGTTTGATCTCGATCGGAGATAATGTGCAACGGTAAGCCGTGATACTTAACGGCATCCTCAAAGAAGAGACGAGCGGTCTCTTCTGCGTTCACGTCAGTAGTTATAGGAATGAAGTATGTCATCTTCGTCAGAAGATCCACAACCACTAGTATTGCATCATGGCTACGGGCCGTATTTGGAGACGAGTAATAAAGTCAATGCTGACACACTCCCATGGAGTCCCAGGAATGGGAAGCTGTTGGAGGAGTCCAGCATGCTTCTTGTTACTAGCCCTATTCCGAAGACATGGGTCACATGTCATGCAATAATTACAGACATCGACACTCCATCCTGGCCACCAATAGTGGTCCGAGAGTGCCTTTCCGGTCTTTCGAGGTCCCACATGACCTGCAACCGGTGGGTCGTGGAACTGGGAGATAATCTTTGCTCGAAGGTCTCCCAAGTTTGGCACAACTTGTTCTCCGTGCCAGAAGATTCCCGTGGCTTCCACCAATCCGTACTTGTCCAAATTTCGAGAGTTTTGAAACTAAGAATCCACACAGTATCCCATCCAGATCCTATGTACAAAACCGTTGTGATGGGTAATCTCTCCTGGTGGTTGCCGTAGAGGTTCAGGGGGATTTGGAGTTTGTATTGTTGCTGTTGCAATAGCCATAAAAGACCCACCGACCCATGTGGTTATTGTAATTTCCACAGGCTCTTGGCTTAGTGGATCGGCCACATTGATGAGTCCTGGCCGATATTCCCATGTGAACGAGAATCGGCTCAGGTATTCGCTCCAATGTGCCTCCGATCTTGACAGTTCGGTTGCGTTTGGAAAAACACCAATGGGTTATGGTCGGTCACGACTGTCACACCCCCTTCAGCACCCTCGAGGTATCAACGCCATATCTTGAAAGCGTGTACTATCGCAAGGAGATCTTGATCTCCAGTCGTGTACTGTGTTTCCACAAGGATGAGCTTTCGACTCTCATACGCAACTGGATGACCGTTCTGCATGAGGACAGCTCTGAGTCCTACTACCGACGCATCACATCAAACCTCCCACGGTTGCGATGGATCTGGAAGAGCTAGGATGGGCGCTATGGATAGAAACTCTTTGACTTTGAGAAAAGCGTACTCATAATCAGATGTCCATGCCCAGTGCACGTCTTTTCGCATGAGACTGGTTACAGGTGCTACCAGGGTCGAATACCCTTGCATAAACCGTCGAAAGTAGTTTGTAAGGCCGAGGAAAGACCGAATCTGCCCAAAAATGTTCGGGCATGGCCAGTCTACAACGGCTTGGACCTTTCGTGGGTCGACACGAATGCCGTTTTTGCCGACAATGTGTCCAATATATTTAAGTTCATCTTGTGCAAACTTGAACTTGCTCACTTTCGCATAGAACTTTTGTTTCTGAAGGATTGCGAGGACTTCGCGCAGATGTTCTATGTGCTCTTCTATTGATTTAGAGAAAACCAGGATGTCGTCCAAGTAAACCAAGACAAACTGAGCGAGTTGCTTGGTGAAAATTCGGTTCATTTCCCTTGGAAGGTTGCCTGGGCATTTGTAAGCCCAAAACAAAACACTCGAAATTGATAGTGTCCCATGTGCATTTGAAACGTGGTTTTGGGCACATCATCTTTCGTGATGTGGATTTGATGCCACCCTTGAGAAATATCCAAGGATGAAAATACCTTTGCCCATTGGAGTTGGTCAAAAAGGTCCTCAATCCGTAGTAAAGGAAATCGTTTTTTTACCGTTAGTTTGTTCAACGTCCTGTAATCCATACGCATACGTTAACCACTGTCTGTTTTGTTCACAAAAAGGATTGGCGTATGGTACGGCAAGCTACTTGGCTCGATCCATCCTTTTACTAGGTACTCTTTGATTTGGCGTTCGGCCTCTCGCCTTTCTGTTGGACTAGGGCGATACATGGGTCTGAATGAAGGAGCCGCCTTTTGTTGTAGCAGAATCGTGTGGCATATGTGTCTTTCTAGTAGAAGCCCAACCAGTAGGTCTTGGAATACATCCAAGAACTCTGTCAATAAAGATTTGATATCTTATGGCATGTCTTCCTTCATGTTTTCCTCCACTTTCTACAGCTGAGCCAAGAAGTATTTACAACCTTGTCGAATACATCTCTTAACCTGCATCGCAGACAAGCTGGCATGAACTTTGAGTCGGGTCGGTGATAATTCCGTACTCGAAATCAACGTAAAGTGACGTTGTCCTTTTCGAAGGATCAAACGCTTTGATTCAAAGAACATTAGCGCCTTGTTTTCATGGAGCTAGGGATCGCCTAGCACCATGTCAAACGGGTCAAGAAGATTGAGTACCTTCAACGTGACACACTCTGTGTACCCTTGATTACAAATTTTCGCTTTACAAGTACCGATCACAGGTATCGTACGGTTGTCACCGATGGTAATTGCGCCATTTGATAGCTCGTACTTCAGGCCAACCTGTCAGGTAAAGCCAAGACTAACAAAGGAGTCATCTCCCCCAGTTTCAGTAAGTACGTTCACGGGAATACCAGCTAGGTGTCCTTTGAACTGCATCATCATGTTGCCTCCACTCTTCCGAGTGAACAGGCTCGACGATGGCAAGCCAACTTTCTGATAAATACGGAATCTAGACGGCGGATGCTACAACTCCCACGATTCAACTACTCTAGTCCACATCTTGTGGGTACGTGTGAACTCGCCTAACACCTTCCAGTATTTAAATTTCATTGGATCGAAATCTTTAACTAAAGGTATTGCGAACATGATTGAACTCATCACTTTGAGGGCATTTGCTTCAATCACTGTGTTACACAATTCTTGCACAATGGTCGGTGTTGCCACCACTAAGCAGGTTCGGTCATGCATCTCGTCCGGTGATGCAAGATCTAGTGGGCAATGTCGATCAGCAAGCGCAGAATGAGGTTCAATGAGAGGGGAGAAAACAACGGAGAAAGTTGAACTCGTCAAAAACTCAAATTGTTTAACATCCTTGTCTGATTACATGAACCCACACTCGTGATCCAATTTTACCCCTAAGTGGTCCCCACTAACGACACTCAGGGATAGGGAAAACCCGTCCCATGGCCTTGTCCGTTACCATGGCTGGGCCCATTGCCGCAACCGCGACCTTGTCCACGGCCTTTTCCGCAACCTCTTGCTGCACCCTCCCCACGAGGTGTTGCTATTGCAGCTAACGCCACAGCCTCTTGTCCACCACCACCAGCCTCAGGGCACTGAGCCCTGAAGTGTCCGGGCTTTATGCAGTTGTGGCACACTCCCTCGCAAAAGGCCGTGTTATGATGCTCGCACACCACTTGCAGCTCGTCATTGTCGCGGCCATGCTTGTGGTTGGGGACTTGTTCCCACCAGCCCTCTTGGGTGAGGAGTTTGCCGGCTGTTTTCCCTTGACCCCGCCCCGCTGCCCGGCTGTCCCTCCAGCCCCTACAACAAGCATGCGTGCATCGCGGCCTTGCTGTGCACGCACCTTCGGTCGTGCATCCGAGTAGTGCTTTGGGTTTGCCGAATACACTTCGTTCATGTACTCTTGCAACGCCCTCTAACTTATCCAAGCTTGGCCCGTTGCGTTCGTGGCAGTCTTGTCTTTCAGCTTCTCACTAGCAAGACCATCGTGCAAGTACTCCAACAGCAAGTACATTGGGTACTTGAAGGTGTGGGTACCGTCGCTCTAGGTGAAGCTTTTGAATTCCTCCACAAGTGTGTTAAATTCGCTCAAGTAGGCCTCAAGCGAGTTACCCAGCTGCTTGAGATCCTTGATCTTGTGGAAGGCGCGCTATGCCTCATCACAATAGGTACACTTCTTACGCATGATTGCGTAGAAGGTTTCCCACGGCATGGGCTCCCACTCGAGGTGAGGCCTCTGCGCACTCCATTCCTTGACCACGTACTTGAGGAGCTTGTCTTCAAACAGAGTCGTGGCAAGGTCGTCCCACTAACTAAGTGGAGTCTTGTGGACGCGTAGGACGTGCTCAATGCAGTCCAGCCAGTCGGTCAGCTGCACGCCCTTCCGGAAGACCTCCCTTGTGGAGGAAGGATGTGTTCATGACCGGCCCGAAATTCGTCAAGGTAGGTAAGTCGTCGCTGCCACCGACGGTGGCATCTATACCTACGTCGTGCTACACTTACTGCTCCATACACACCTGGGTCACGCTCTGCAGTACCTTGACGAGGTCATTGCATCGACAGCTTGCCTCATAGGCGGCCAGGCGCTGCAACTGACGATCACGATCAAGGTCCATGATGCTCTGCCCGATGTGGGCTAGCAGATTGACGAACGTGAACTTGAGCTCTGATATCATCAAAGCATCGGAGATATCCTCAAGGGCCTTGCGTTTTTTGTGCACCTTTACCCACTGTAGGAGGGTACGGTTTGCGTACACGCTTTCAAGGAGTCCCACCTTTTGGAGGAGACTAACATCAGCGACGACACTCGTTTGGACGCTGCCCTGCCCCATTGTGGCCACATCGTAGGAAGGGGTGTCCTCCCCCACTCCTCCGAGTGGTTTCGTACCTCTACAATCGGTGGTGATCTTGAGTCGGCCCGCCGCCTCAGCAGCAAACTCCGCAAGCCTGTGGCGGTCATTGCGAATTGCCTTCGCGGCGACATTGTCCGGCTCGTTTTTGCGGGAACTTCCCGAGTGGCTGCTTTCGCCGCCTTTGCTACTCTTGGCAGTCTTGCTACCGTTGACAGCTTCAAGTGATGCGGCGAGCGCCTTACCCTTCTCGAGCAATTGGCTCTAGTTTGCCGCATGACGATGACGATGATCGCGATATTTTTCGCCTTCGCCATCGTCGGCGTCGTGCTCTTCATCGGGGTCCCCCGGAAGATCCTCCTCCATCGCGTCATCCGTCGCATGGGGGTCATCCACGTGCGCATCAACATGCTCGTCGAGCACATTTTCGGCCTCCGCACGCTTCTCGGTGTCGCTGAGGTTGGCGTCGGTCGCGTTAGGCGGTACAGTTGCCTTTGGAATGGCAACCGTGCTTGCGACGACAGCTCCCAATATTTGGAGTCCGCCGAGGGCGTGTGGTGAGGCGGTCACCACCTTGCCCTTGTTGGTCTTGGACGGCCCGGCACTTGCCATCTCGTCACCCGTGTAACTAGCACGTGAAGATCGTTGTGAGGGTCACCCAACAACTTTGAGGAGGAATCGCCTCCTAAGTCTCACTCTCACGATTGGTCAGGCAAATATAATTTAAATTTCTATTTTCCTAGGTGGCCATGTCGTACAATGGCATGGATTTTGAAACTAGTCTTCCTAAGCCGTGACTCGCGGCAATTGGTAGCGACTAGAATCTAGGAAAACAGAAAATTACAATACAAGGAAATGACAAGAAGTGTGAGTACCGCTCACAAAGCTAAGGCAAAGAGTGGGAGGGGACTTACAATAATTCCTAGCAACTCCTTCACTTCCTCTTCCAGCTTCTTGTCGTCCTCCTGTCTTCTTTTCTTCCTTGGCCTCCTTTTGAGTTTAATTTGCGCGTCTCGTGCCCCTTGGCGGCATCCTCCTTAAGCGGGCGGTGTTAGGGAAGCTGCCAAAAGCCCTCAAGGTGTCTTCCTCCCTCTTTTTAGGGTGTTCTTAGGTCGTGAAAGCCCCCGATCTTGGAAAGAAACATTGTCCCAATTTTTTGGTTGAAGGAGGGGGAGGGAACCTTGGAAATGGAGGCAAACTTGTGGTTTTGGAGGTGGGCACTCCCCATCCCGTCCAAGAAAAATCCACCTAGCTCCCTAGAGTTAAGAAGAAGCTCAGAGAAGTTGGGAGGTTGAAGCAGAGCTCTTCAAGAGCTTTTAAATACAATTTTTGGCGATTGAAACAGATAAGTATGGACGGCGTATGCCCCTTTGGCGTTTCTGCTGCTTCTTGTAGCTGCCGACGGTGTTTTATATGCGGCATAGCCGCCGTATCCGTCGAACCCTTAGTCGCGGGGATCGTCTGGCTCTGAGAACCACTGTAATGAGTCGAGTTTCCAGCTCCTGCTCTGAAGTCATCGTCGGAATTAGCAGAATGGCATTCTCATTTTGCGTCAGGGGTTTACCCCCTTCGCAGGACTAAGGGGCAATCATCATCAACGACCCAGAGCAGGGATACTCGAATATTTCGAGTCTCCGAAGGCCCATTTCCGTTTTTAGCCTTACCCCTGGTTTTGGGACCCAATCCGAGGGGTTTTACCTCGAACTCGTACATTCGCACGCGTTTTTTGGTTTCAAAACTCATAGTTCATCCTAAACGAACTCAAGTTTTGTTTTTAATGCATCGGCGCAAAATCGTCGCGTGCGAGGCACGATCGGTGATTTTGCACCGACTTCTCTTGTGCGTTTCCCTCGCTCCCCTATCCCTCGTCTTCCCTTGCTCGCTTGCAAGGAGGACAAGGGGGGCGAGGGCCCTAGGCCACGAGGCCTCGCCCTCAAGGCCCTTGTGGCCCCTCAGCCGCCGATCGGGCTGAGGCCGTGATCGGCGGCTGGCGGCTGGCCGGCTGGTGGCCGGCCGGTCACTTGGCCGGCCGCCGGCCGTCCAGCCGGCTGGCAGCCAGCTGGCCGGCGGCCAGCGAAGTGCTGGCCGTCGGCCAGCCCTCGCTGACACGAGGGGTGGTGCGCAACCACCCCTCGCTTCAGCAAGGAGGGAGGGCCGAACCAGCCTTCCCGCTACAGTAGATGTTTATGTATTGTTTTGGGTATAAGTGTATGTATACGTATATTTATACCCATATGCATATGTATATGTATACGCATATGTGTATGTGTATGTGTATAAGATGTGTATGTGTATGTTTATTTATATGTGTATGTATATGTATATGTACATTTATATGCATATGGTAAGTGTCACGTATATGCATGTGTATATGTATATGTATATGTGTATGTATATGTATTTACACAGGTAGTGAAGCACTTTTGTATATTTCACGCTTTCTTCTCGTAGTGGTTTTGCGTCGTGCAAGTCTTCACGGGGTCTGGTTATGACGGGGCGACGGGGCGTGCTGGGTGGGGGGGGGGACGTACGCACAATTATGCCTCGTTCGTTGGGTGGGGGCGGGGAGGGGGAGGGCGTCTCGTTCATTCGGTGATGCCGAACGTACAAATGATGACGTCCTCTCAGGCCTCCACCGTCGTCTTCCGTAAACCAAAGGCATCTAGATTTTGTTAAATTAATAGGGGCAACGTAGCCCTAATTCTCAGAATGGGGGCAACTTGGGAAACAAATAAAAAATGGGGGCAACCTAGCCAGAAGTTTTTTGAATGGGGGCGACCTAGCCATTTGTTCTCATAATGGGGGCGTCTCAGACATGGTCGGCCGAAAATGGGGGCGATCTGGGATTTAGCTGGACTTATGACCTCCATTTTCTCTCTCTGAGCAATCCCACCCAGAAATCTGACGACCAACAATGATGTACCATCATGTCAAACATTTTAAGCTGACGTGCCCGCGTTTACGCATTTTGGACCGGAATGCCCACACCACTTAAATTTTGGCTTTGCGTATCCAACATCCGGCAAAAAAAGGATGGCACACGTGAGTCCGGTGTTTTAGGAACGGTATACCGTAATGTGAAAAATTTGCAACGGCCTATTCATACACAAACTTAAGTATTGTTCATGCTCAGCCGAACATGACCCTGCTATGGAATCTGACGACAAGTACGCATCATTGTGTCATACTCGGTACAAAAATAACATAATTCTCTTCAAAATGACAGTGAAATCGTACACCACAAGCAATTACCCAATATAATTACACAGTTAAGTATGCTCAAACTCGATGACGCCAGTCCAAGACCCCAACCTGTGCAATTTATTATAAAGATAACGTCACGATTCCCAAAGAAAGTGTGCATGATTTGAACAATGCAAAAAAAAAAAAAAACATGAAAATTATACACAACATACCCTTTGTTTTTAAAAGGGGATGGTATGCCTATATGCTGTTGCTATTTTTCAAAGTTCGGGCATGCCGTAAGCACGCCAGGACCTGTTACTCATGGGTATCCGGTTCATTCTTTGAGTGAGTTGAACATGCCATGTCAAATATTCTATATGTGGGTATGCCGGCTTAATAATGCGCATGGTGTGAGTATCCGAGCAATAAGTGTCATCTAACAATGAAACTCTGGTGCCCATAACTTTAAATCGTACACATAGGATGATTTCAGCTTTGAAAACGAGCAAATGTTATGCCGATCCAGACGTGGATGGTGAAACATACTCCAGGAGGAACATCGATGGAGAACAAGCCTAAGTTTCTCCACAAAAATATAACGGGGAAATGAGGACACTTGGTAATTTGCAACTAGGAGGAAGTGTACTTTGATGCCAAGCGTTGCAATTTGCAAATGGAAAACAAGGATGAGGTAAAATCGGGGTCTTGAACATTTGAGTAAAGCGACGCTTGCAACGTCGCATCGTGAGAGACTATTAAGTCGGGCTGAATATATAGACAAGGGGACGAGAATGAGGCATATGTTGGGTCCTTGGTGCTCGAGTTGAGCAACGCGTGCAAGGTTGCTTCGTGAGTGGCTGCCTCGAGAAGCTCCGCCGAGAAATCGGGGGGCTTCAAGAATAGGCGTATTTTTATTGAGATCCAGTGCCATCGAGAAGTCAACTCAATAATCTCGAAACATCAATATAGTTCGTGACACTTATGTCGACCAATTTTGAAGGTGGCCGAAGTTTTCAGAAACTTCTCGAATGAAACACCGTGTAGGTAGTACAAAGTAGTAAGTGATAGAAATGACACGAGACGGGTATGTGAACCTCATCAACTGCAGAACGCCACAGAATACACAGAGCACGAGTTGACGTCCGTTTCACGCAAGAAAAGGTCAGTCACAAGAGTGCCTAATGGTGTTCATCGGGGGAGAGGATGAGAGCAAGCGAACAAGAGAGCAAGCAGTGAGCTCGCTCTAGCTCGAGGATATCTCCCAATCAAACCACAGCCGGGAAATCAAACCGGTCCACTTCTTTTTTAATTATCACTTGCAGGGCAAAGTACTAACCACGGGTGTGGATCCAGGTAATCTTAAATCTAGCATCAAGCCTGCACGATACAACATCAAATAGTCAAGGAAGGCAGAAGTGATGCTAATGTTCCACGACGTGGCCCACGACCACGTCTCGGTGAAAGTGAACGCGCCGTTGGCACTGCCTCGCCTCTCTCAATCACCTGCATAAGTGATGTGTGGGTTGTGCAATGATGCTAGAGGTCACTACGTGTATATGACACAGAAGCCAACACTCCCGAATGACCCACTGTCGACACACAACGGACACTCACATGGACATCACAATAAGTGACTAACACAATTGTAAAGAGGCATACACGGACACGGGGACTCAACAGGGCGCATCACGAGCACACAACAAGCCAACGACATGGACTGTAGCCTTGAAGACGTTGCTGCTGAGCGCCTTAGTGAGGAAGTGAGCTCTCTGCTGACGAGTGTCAGCTTTGCCAGAGCTACGAGCAACACAACAAAGTTTTCCACTCTTCCATGACACAGCTGTCCCGCCAACAAGAAAGATATAACCAATGCGGCTGCGAGCATCATTGTTATGTGCCTAGTCGATGTCTATGTAGCCATCCACCACAACTGATGGTTGTGCCCAATGGCATATGCCAGTGCGTGCTGTGGAGAGGGCACATCTGACGACACATAGTGTTTCCTCCAAGTGCCGTGTTCTCGAGCAGTGTGAGAACTGTGCCAGAAATTTCACGGCAATGGCAACGTCCACTCTGGTCATATTCCCCAGGTACATAAGGCTGCACACGGTTCCTAT
Source organism: Penium margaritaceum (assembly GCA_023375785.1). NCBI lineage: Eukaryota > Viridiplantae > Streptophyta > Zygnematophyceae > Desmidiales > Peniaceae > Penium > Penium margaritaceum. The sequence goes on from SZWC01013793.1 coordinate 26,418, forward strand.
CCGTGGAGATTCAAAGGGATCCAGATCCGTGTGTCGGGTCCTCCATCTGGATCCGGATCCGGGGTAACGGATCCTTGGATTCGCGGATCATTGGATTCACGGATCCTTGGATTCAAGGATCTTGGATCCGGATATGGGGAGTCATGTACCATGCACGGTATATTGCGCTGGTGTTGTTCTTGTAAACAACGTGTCAATGCAAGTTCCATAGACTGCTTGCGCTGTTGCGGACCACTAACGATGTGACGATGTCCATCGACGGGTGCCTATGCCCAATCCATAGATGACCATCAATGGTGCTCATGATATTGTGGGGCTACAGGTGGTTGGTCAGTCGACAGATAAGAAGACATGAGACCAATGAACATAGCATTGCCAGCTCCAGGTTGGCGATTTGACAGGTTTCACGCAGTTGACATACATGATTCATGTGTCAACCACGCGGACGTGTGGCAAGAAATCTTGCCGGTCGAAAGTATGCCGCACATGTTGAGCTGTTCAATTTTGAATGTGCAAATGAGTGTGCTACGTAGATGACTTGAGCCGGACGTCTAGTTAGGTTTTTTTACCCCAACCCCCCCTCCCTCTATCCTAGGATCTGAAATGGGATCCGCAGATACAAGCCGGATCCACAATCCTGGATCCGGAACCGCGAATCCGGATCTGGATTTGGATTCATGGGTAGGGTACCGCGGAGCTTAGGATCCGTGTGCAGCCTTACAGGTACATGAGAGATCCAATCACGTGGATGTAGTCTATCACATTGACTGGCCACAACTTTTACACATGGAGCGTATTTAGCAACATCTATTTAGCTAGGACCATCGGCATGGACGCTGCAGGCACTGTCTCAATGGGGGAGGCAAAGCGTTCCCCAGACTACGAACTTAGGGAGTTAGGTGCACGTGGAGCACACGGCAGGAGCGATCTAGCTTTAGTTCCACGTCCAGGAAGACACGAGCCAGTCCTAAGTCCTTCATCTTCTATGTGGACTAGAGGAGGGACTCTACCGACTTCTTGGCCTCCTAGTTGGGTGACGCGATCTGCAAGTCATCCACATAGACAGTGACATTGACGAAAGGAGCTGACAGAGAGATGACAAAGAGAGAGAGAGAGAGAGAGAGAGAGAGAGAGAGAGAGAGAGAGAGAGAGAGAGAGAGAGAGAGAGAGAGAGAGAGAGAGAGAGAGAGAGAGAGAGAGAGAGAGAGAGAGAGGGAGAGAGAGAGAGAGAGAGAGAGAAAGAGAGAGAGAGAGAGAGAGAGAGAGAGAG
>SZWC01013793.1:27871-43599 GCA_023375785.1 Penium margaritaceum
AGAGAGAGAGAGAGAGAGAGAGAGAGAGAGAGGGAGAGAGAGAGAGAGAGAGAGAGAGAGAGAGATCCACCGTACTTCGTTCATAGCCACCCTTCTCAAGTGTGGATGTGATCTCTTGATTCTAACACCGGGGCAACTGTTTTAAGGCCATAGAAGGCCTTCTGCAGCCTCCAAACTTTGTTGGTGCCACTAGAGAACCCATGGGGCTGCACCATATATGTCTCTTTGTTTAGCTGTCCACGGAGGAAAGCGTTTTTTACGTCCACCTGCTCCAGCTCCCAACCATGCTGAGCGACAAGACTTAGCAGGGCATGTGCGGTAGTTTACCAACCAATTGGCGTGCATGGACTCATCAAAGTCGACACCCGGGACTTGGGAGAATTCCTTCATCATGAGATGAGCCTTCTACTTGCCAAGCATACCATTGGGTTTGTACTTGCACCTGAAGACCCATTGTCCATCAATTACGTTGCGTCCTTGGGACAGGTCAACAAGCACGTACACAACGTGGTCATTAAGAGCCTTCAACTCTCGCGTATTGTGGCTTTCCATAGTTGTGCATCAGAAGCCGCGCATGCCTGACGAGTGGTGGTAGGCTCTAGGGGAAGAGATGTAGAGTCTGTGGCTACATAACACTAGGTGATGGCTTCAGTGGTAGCAGCAACGAGTGCATGAGTGTGCTCGGAGACAGGCAGCATTTAACCTAGGGAAGAACTGGGATGGACAATGCCAGAGTCTAGGCATAGCATGTCCATGCCTGTTGGTACGATGAGGGGTTAAGTAATCTGTGACCGAGAGGGACAGTTAGACACAGCAGGGATGTTGGAGGTGTAGTGAGGGAGCATGCAAAGGCACCTACAGTGGACGAAGGGTGAAACTAGTGTAGGCCTATTGGGCTTTTCAAACAAAGGTGAGTGAACACCTGTAGGTCTGTTGACACAACAGGAATGGCATGACTTGATGAAAGTGAGATGGTAGAAGGCATCAAAGATGTGGGGACAGACAAGGACGGGACCGTGGAGGCCGGAGTGCTCAATGAGCTGGACGACGAAGATGGAAGGGAAATGGAGGCAAGTGTAGATGAAGAGCCTGATGACTAGAGTACCAAGGGTGTAGGCAGTGAGGTCGGGACAGAAGGGACTGTAGGCGGGACAAGACTGATTTCCCTCCCCACCGGAGGGATCGGAAGAAGGGAGGGAGCGGACGAAAGATGACTAGAGTCATGGCGGTAAACCAACTCAAAGATTATCACATCACGGGACTCAATGATGAGCTGTTGGTCGGGATCTAAAAAACGTCGAGCTTTGGACTGAGAGGAGACACTCAAGAATTGACACAGAAGGCCCCGCCAGGAGAGTTTGCCATCGTGCAAGTTAGACGGAGGCAATGCAATCCCAAGCGCAAGCAGGCTGAAGGTTGACACGAGCACCGGATCAATGCTTAAGAGGGATGATGGAACGGGAAAGAGGTCCATTGGAGACGTGGTTCTAGAGAAAAGTCATGTAGCTCATGGCCTAAAAGGCGAAGAGTAGGAGAAGACCAAACTCAGAAAAGTCCAAAAACCTTCAAAGAGAGTACTATTCCATCGATTAGACACCTCCTTTTGATGGGGTGTCTAAGGAGTGGAAGTCTCCAGACACACCCTATTGGAGGCAAGAAGGCGGGTAGTGGGACCAAGAAAATCACCGCCACTGTCCTGCGAAAGACACATTGGGAGTGCTGACAAGCACGCTCAGCTTGGGTAAGCTAGATTTCAATATTGGGGCAGACGTCACTTTTGTGCCGGAGGGCAAAGACCCAACGAAAGTAAGATTAATCATCAGTGAGGCACAAAACATAATGAAACGTCACCAAGAAGGTCATGTGGAAGGATATCCATGATGTTAGCATACACACAGTCAAGAGGGTGACTGGATTGGGATTCAGGATCTGCGAAGGGAGAGCGATGCATTTTGCATTGGCACAATGAAGGCAATCAGCTGGACAAGGAGCATGGAAAGTGGAGGAGGACAAGCCAGGAGCAGTTTGAAGGTGAAGCATGCTAGAGATGGCCTTCGTGTCGACATGCACGAGAAACCGGTGCAATAGATGGACAAGGTCAGGGAAGAGAGAGGGTGTAACATGGACGAGTGTGGCACCAACAGAGGTGACATCAGAGGAGAACAAGGGCTCACAATACAGTTTGTCACACTTAACTTTGTGAAGTACAATGTGATCAGAGGGACTTGAATACACAGTGCAAACACCTTGACTAGAAAAGAAGTCCATGCTTTCATCGTCTAGGGAGGGCACCCATAGTAGGATGATTTCGGAGGAAGGGACATATAGCACGTCAGGAAGGAACTGACAAAGCAAACAATGCCAACACCTTGAACAGGGAGCAACTGACCGGATCTAGTGCGTACAAAGAGAACAGCACCAGCAGTGCTGAGGGAGACAAACAAGGAATACACAAACGTCATGTGGTGGGTGGCTCCCGAATCCAAGATCCAGAAGCCACCCGATGCACAAACGGAGGGAAGGACACCACATGTTACTATAGTGCCAACAGGGACAGGACGAGCAGACACCGCACAAGCATTAAGACAAAACAGAAGAACAATGGACTGCCAATGTTCAATCCAAAAAATGGAGGGAGACAAAGACCCAAGGACATGACTGGGGGAGTCACCACAAAGAACAAAGTGAGTCTGATATGTAGGACCACAAACAATAGAGCAATACCCTCACCTCCCTGATTGCAAAGGCATAGGAGCTAAAGGTGAGACTGCTCCAACTGAGGCTCACCATCCCCCTCCATAGACGCGGCCGGAGCCGGGATTGAGGCACCAGAGGTAGGTGGAACCATGACAGAATGATGTAGGCCGAGGAGAGTGGCGCCGCATAGGATGGAGCACCGTAAGGAGGCAGCCAACCCAAGGGTACGGGACTACCGGAGGACTAGAAGGGACCTCAGTGGTGGAGTAGGCATGAGCAGATGATGAGGTGGTCGACAATGAGGATGAGGTCACACTAGAGGAAGATGTAGATGCAGTAGAGGTACCTGCAATACGGGCCCAATGGGTATGCATGGCGTGAGCAAGACGGAGATCATCTGAGGGACAGGGAATTCCCACGTAGAATGGTCATTTGAACTACAGTTTCAGAGAAGTAGACAACAATAGAGGGAACTTGAGAAGAGGAAGCATTGAATTTCTCTTTGCCCTTGTCCTTGCCATTGCCAGGACCGTCACCACGGCCTTGTGAGGCAAGACCAGAGGGCGTGAAAGTGCTAGGAGAAGAGGTGGAAGAGGAGGACGAGGAGATTGCGGAGGAGGACAAGGTAGTGGTCAAGGCTGAAACTCTTGTGATGGCATATCGATGGAGTCTTTTGCTCTGTGGTGTGTCAAAACAAGACACTCAGTGGTAAAGTTTCTTGAGCATACCAACACCTGGAGGAGACTTTGCCAGGGCAGGCTGGTATGCGAGGCACTGCAGTTCCGACTTGCACTAACGTTGCAAAGGTGGTCGGAGAGTTCAGGAATGAGCCTGTTGACCATGGTGAGGACAATGAACAGCTGCCCAGGGGAAGCATCACCGAGCTCGCAAAGGACCTTGAGACCGCGAGCCCAATAAATTGTTAGCTGCTGAGCTAACAACCTCTGGCAGAGAAGCCCCGAAACCGAAAAATCTCACAAAGGTTTTTTTAACGCCTTCTTCCTTTGTTGACATGTGTCATGCACCCCAATATTAATCAGGCGTATACTTCACCTTCAAGAGTACTAATGCCTTAGTAGTACATTTCAAGAAGACCTCAAATTGTCAATACGTAGGAGAGCATCAGGCAAGGGTTCATTGATCAACATGCAAGACAAGTCATTTTATAGCTTTCTGTCTAGTCCAAGAACTCAGAAGCACATTCCTAGGAAGTGGCCTGAGCCAGCAACATCACGAATAGATTTGCACTGTGAGGCTTGAAACATAAGCATCCTAGTGTCAATGTGACAGACCAACCATGTAGGGTCCAAGAAGCTACGAACTTTATTTCTTGGAAGCTTCCATACCAAACAAGATGTGCATGGGGCCAGGATCGAATTCATGACCTCTCACTTGGCCAGCTAAACGAAATGGCCAAGGTAACCACTCACCCACGTGGTTTACTCATATGTCATATCTCACATGAGACAGATCATAGTTGAATCAGACTACAATGAATCCAGGGGTCATTCCTCCACAAGGGACAGAGCATTCCAAATCCGTCCTACAACACTAAACAAGGGGTAAAAAACATTAAAAGATCTCTCCCTTGCACCTTATGCCAGTGACCATCATCATTCATCATCAATTGCATTGACCATGTCGATACCTTGCCTGCCCGCCTGGTGGAGATCCTTGTCCAGTGGCTTTGTAAGCATGTCAGCCCGGTTCAGCTTTGTACCGACATACTCGAGCTCCACTGTCTGCTTGTAGACCAAGTCCCGAGCAAAGTGGTACTGGATCTCGATGTGCTTTGTGCGTTGAGACAGCACGGGGTTCTTGGACATGTCAATCGTGCTCATGGTGTCAATCTTGATGACCGTCGCCGTTGCATGTGGTGTTGTCATCTCAGATAGCAAGCTTCGTAGCCACTGTTAGCTACTGAGCTAACCACCTCCGGCAGAGAAGCCGCGAAACCAAAAAAGCTCACAAAGGTTTTTACACCTTCTTCCTTTGCAGGTATGTGTCGTGCACCCCAAACTTAATCAGACATACACTTCACCTTCAAGAGTACTAACGCCTTAGCATTACATCTCAAGAAGAACTCAAGTCGTCAATACGCAAGAGAGCATCAAGCAAGGGTTGATTGATCAGCATGCAAGACAAGTCCTTTTATAGCTGCCTGTCCAGTCCTAGAACTCAAAAGCACATTCCTAAGAAGTGGCTTGACCCTGCCACATCACCAAGAGACTTGCGCTGTGGGCTTGACATATAAGCATCCTTGTGCCAAGGTGACTGATCAGCCGTGTTGCTTCCCAGAAGCAATGGACTTTCTTTCTTGGAAGCTTCTAAAACAACCAAGATGTGCATGGAGCCAGGATCGAGCTCATGACCTCTCACTTGGCCAAATCAACAAAATGGCCAAGTTAACCACTCACCTACATGGTGTACTCACAGGTCATATCTCACATGAGACAGAGCATAGTTGAGTCACCCTACAACAAATCCAGGGGTCATACCTCCACAAGGGGCAGAGCATTCCTGATCCGTCGTACAAGACTGAACAAGGGGCAAACATATTCAACATCCACTACATCTCTTTACACACCTCAGCCAAGGCGTTGTACTCAGCTTCAGCTGTTGACAGAGAGACACATTCCTCCTTGCGACTTGCCCAACTGACTGCATCTCCATTCAGCATACACACAAAGCCGGAGGTAGATTTTTTGTCGTCGATGTTCCCTCCCCAATCAGTATCGGTGTAGCACATGAGACGAAGTGACGCGGATCCACCGATGCCTCCAAACTAGAGCTTCACGTGTCGCATCCCCTTAAGGTAGCACATGATACGCTTCGTAGCCTGCAAGTGAAGTGGACCAGGATTGGCCACAAATCGGCTCACCTGCCCAACTGCATGGGCTACATCTGGTTGGCTAGCGACCATGGCATACATCATAATGCCCACTGCAGACTGGTATGGGATGCCCAGCATGTCTGTTTTCCCTGCTTCGTTGGATGGGGACATGGAGGAAGAGAGCTTGCACGCTGAACTCATGGGTGTGCTGGCAGGATTGCAATCTGCCATGTCGTATTGTTTGAGGATGGATTCAATGTATTTTGTCTGGTTCAGGCTGATGGTACCTGCTGCTCTATCACACTTGATGGTGATTCGAAGATAGAATTCAAGAGGACCCATGTCCTTCATCTCAAATCTGCTGCTCAGCTGCCCCTTGAGATCATCTAACAACCACATCGAAGAAGAGCATAGAATGAGGTCATCAACGCACAAGGCGATCAACATGGTCCCTTTGTCGCTCTCATGCACATACATGCTAGGGTCGTTGTCACATTGCATGAAGGACTCCTCAGCCATGAATGTATCCATCTCCTAGTACCAAAGACTTGGCGCTTGTTTTAGCCCATAGAGTGCCTTCACCAATCTGCACACCTTGTCCTCAGGAGTATCAACCCCCAATGGAACCTCCAGCAACACCTCCTTGTCAAGTTTGCCATAAAGAAAGGCTTTCTTGACATCTATCTAATGGACCTCCATGTTGTCTGTAGTAGCAATGGCAATCATTGACCGGATGGAGGCAAACGTCACAACTGGAGCAAATGTCTCATCGTACTCTACACCAAGCCGTTGAGAGAAGCCCTTTGCTACCACCCTTGCCTTGTACTTTTCTATCTTGCCGTTCTGTTTCTTTTTTGTTTTCAGCAGCCACTTGGACCCCACAACGCGAGCCTCAACAGGTCTATCCACCAGCACCCACATATATGACCAATCACCTCACCCCTGAAACTGTGTATTGACAAGTGTATTGGAAAGTGAACATATCAGTGAACATGGTCGTCTAACAAAAACAAGTATATAGTACATATGATCCATAATAAGTAGCACCTGATATCGAGTTTTTTTTAGTTGAACTCTAGTGACACGAATTGATGTTGGTAATTTCTGATTTTTTTTTTCATATAGGAATACACTTTTTGATACACCAACTGTTGAGTGTATGAATTTGGGGTGATTAACTATAACCCAGCACCCATGTCCCATTCTCCTAGATGGAGCTGAGTTCACTATGAATTGCTTCATTCCACTTCGCTTTGTCTGGACGCGTGAGTGCCTCTGTGACAAACGTTGGCTCCTCTTGAACCATGAACAAATAGTTGAAGCCTGTCCATTCACCCCTATCTGCGTCGTAATTTTGCCGAGGTACTTTGAGGCGTGAACCGCTCCTTGGACCTGCTGGTTGTTGCTATTGATGTGGAGGCTGGAGGTCTACTTCATTGTTGATGATTGGAGAGGAATCATCCTCATGGTGAGGGGGATCAGATATGTCGGAATCAGAGTCTGATTCCTCCGAGTCATCTTCATCAGCTCCTCTCCTTGTTACAGTACCTAGCTCATGCCATTGTGCTGGTGCTTTGTCTCCCTCCTCAAGGAGAGTGAGCCACTCTTCCTGTTTTGGAGTGTTCTCGAGTTCAAGAAGCTCTTCCTTAGTCACAGACCTTTCGTGGAAGTCCATGTCTTTGCTACGGATGACCTTCTTGGCTCCTTGGTCCCATATTCTATATGGTGTCATAGCCACTGAAATGCACTTTTGTGCTCTTGCATTGAGATTTCCAGGGCCCTCACCGGCCTGGACCTTGGCAAAGCTGATGCAACCGAACACCTTGAGATGGGAGGCGTCCGGCTTCCTGCCTGACCATGCTTCCTGAGGCGTCTTCAGCTATTGTGTCTGCTTCTTCTTGCCTCTCCTTTGCAGAGCTACTACAGGTGTGAGATTCACAAGGAAGACAGCCGTACGTGCTGCTTCAGCCCAAAACCTAGGAGGCAGCTTGGCGTCAAAGAGCATGCACCTTGTCATGCCCAGGAGGGTCTGGTTCATCCTCTCTGCTACGCTGTTGCTTTGAGGTGAGTATGGGGTAGTTTTCTGGTATTCAATGTCCTAGAACATTTGCCACTCCCTGCAGGCTTTGTACTCTCCGCCATTGTCTGTCCCAAATGCCTTCTACTTCTTTCCACTCTGTTACCCAACCATAGCGACAAAGGCCTACACATTCTCCTTCACCTCATTTTCCTTTTTGAGAAAGTATATCCAGACTTTACAGCTGTTGTCATTGATGCATGTGAGGAAATATCTGTTGCCTCCATTTGACGGTATGCAAAAGGGACCACACACGTCATAGTAGATGAGGTCACGGGGCGTGAGAGCATGTGCGCCATTGCGCTTGAAGGATTTCCTTTTTTCCTTGCCTTGAAGGTATTTCTCACATATGATTTTAGCTCCCTCTACCTTATCACCTAGATCTATCCCACACACTAGCTCCTGCTTTCCCACGAGCTCCAATATGCGATGAGCCACGTGTCCAAAGCACCTGTGCCACGAGTTCTCAGAGGATGTGCACAAGCTAGAATGAACAGCCCCGGTGGTTGCATTTGCTTACAGTTTTATTGCCGAATGTCTGCTGCTAGTGCTTCCGCTGCTCCAACATGTCCTTCCTCATATGAATCTACATTGCTACTCTCCTTCTCATCACTCTTGACCGAAGATTAAGCTTTTGAAGTTGTCATTTTGGTCTGCAAGACATAGAGTCCATCAATGCGAGGAACCTGTGTGACAACCTTCTTGGCAGAGTAGGAGATGTTGATGTCCTTGTTAGGGGCTATCACATATTCCTTCTTTGTAAAGACCATAGTCATGCCATGGTCAGTTATCTTAGAGACGGAGAGTAGGTTGGCTGTGAAGGAGGGGAAGTAGACCACCCCCTCTAGCTTGAGGTCGGAAACTCCACCGTTTGCACCCACTGTGACCAGCTTGTCAACAACCCCCTCAGCTGTCTCACCCTTGCCGTTGGCGACTCTCAAGTTCTTGTTGCATGGAGCAAGAGAGATGAAGTCTCACTTCTCATAAGTGGTGTGCTCGTTTTTGTTTGAGTCAAGGTTGTAGGCTCCTGGCCTGAGTATCACCCTCCCTTTTTTGGAGGAACACTCAGCCATCAAGCTTGTGGGATCCTTCCCACCATTTCCCCCTCACCATTCATCCTTGTCTTCTCCCTCTCTCTTGGGTGCACGGTACTCTCGAGCCTAGAGTCCATCCTTCGCACAATTATGACAGTTTCTTTGGCGCTTTGTACCCCTTTTACTATTGCTAGTGCTGTTGTTTCCCTTGTACCCAAAGGAGGAGATATTGCGGAAGGTGCCACTCCTCCGTGAGGCAAAGGAAGCCATGTTTACTTCACTACTGCTGCGATGCATTGATTCATTCCACACATACTCAGAGATGGTGGTGTAAGAAACTTGACCTCCAGTCTACCCTCCAATCACTGTTGTCATGGGGTCCTAGCTTTCCGACAGTGTCATCAGAAAAATCATGGCCTGCATATCGGATTTCAGTTCCCACCTTATGCCAGTGGCTTGTTGCAAGAGCATCTCAAATTTCTGCATAAAGGCGAAAACATCCTCTCCTTCACCAAGCCTCATTGCGATGAGGTTTTATAGAATGAATAGATGGTTGGCAAGTGAGGAGGACTGAAATACCTTGCCGAGTTTGGCGTATGCCGCGGCTGCCACTATACAACCGCTGATGTGTGAAAGGACTGAGGGTTGTATAGAGGACACAAGAATGGCAAGAGCCTTCTTGTTGAGCTTGACCCATACCACAGGGTCAGCACCCTCTTCCTTTGGTGCTGGGATAGTTCCGTCAAAATATCCTAGCAGATCTCTGTCATCCATGATGATCTCAAACTGTCACTTCCAGAGTGTAAACCCCTCTCCATCAAAGTTGAGGATGGGCGAATGATTTCCTGGTTTTTTTGCCCCTACCATCCCTACAACTACAACTGCTACAGCTGTTATACCTGTTGTTGATGTCGATGTACCTGTGTTTGAGGCTGCTGTAGGCTATTGGTGAGAAGAGGTAACTGCTTCCCCTGTTCACGTTGGGCCTTGCAAGTAGATGTAGGCTGATGTAGGCTGATGTATGCTGATGTAGGCTGATGTTAGCTCCCAAGGCGGAAAGGTGTAGATGTGTCACATTCCCCTCTGGCTGATGATTGACTTGCAAACATAGATTTTGGATGAGAGCGTATGCGCTCTTACTGCTTGTGACTTTAGCGGTTGCGTGTGTGAAACTTCTCTAACCAGAGGAGTGGGTCCATAACCCTTTGTTGGCTATTGAGCTAATAACCTCTGGCAGAGAGGGCGAGAAACCGAAAAAGATCACAAAGGTTTTTACACCTTGTTCCTTAGTTGACATGTGTCACGCACCCCAAAATTAATAAGCCATACACTTCAAAACTTGAGAAGAGGAAGCATTGACTTTCTCTTTGTCCTTGTCCTTGCCATTGCCAAGATCGTCACCACGGCCTTGTGAGGCAAGACCAGAGGCCGTGAAAGTGGTAGGAGAAGAAGTGGAAGAGGAGGACGAGGATGTTGTGTAGGAGGACAAAGTAGTGGTCAAGACTGCAACTCCTGTGATGGCATATCGATGGAGTCTTTTGCTCTGTAGTGTATCAGAACAAGACACTCGGTGGTAAAGTGTCTTGAGCATACCAATACCTGGAGGAGCATAGAGAATCAAGCAAGGGTTAATTGATCAACATGCAAGACAAGTCTGTTTATAGCTGTCTGTCCAATCCTAGAACTCAAAAGCACATTCTTAGAAGTGGCCTGAGCCAGCGACATCACCACTAGACTTGCACTATGGGCTTGAAACATAAGCATCCTAGTGTCAAGGTGACAGACCAACCATGTAGCGTCGAAGAAGCTGTGGACTTCCTTTCTTGGAAGCTTCCACAGCAAACAAGATATGCATGGGGCCAGGATCGAACTCATGACCTCTCACTCGGCCAAATCAACAAAACGACCAAGGTAACCACTCATCCACCTGGTGTACTCATAGGTTCTATCTCACATGAGAGAGCATAATTGAGTCACACTACAACGGATCCAGGGGTCATACTTCCAAAAGGGGTAGAGCATTCCTGATCCAGCCTACAACACTGAACAAGGGGGGGGGGGGAAACATTCAACATAAATGTCAATGGTCTCATCGGTGCATATAAAGAGCGTGTTAAATTACATGGTGAGATCACTGTGTGCAGCTTTACAGGTGATGGTAGTACAATGGCGAAGTGTGAACCGAGGGACACCCAACGTGACGGTCACACGTTGAGCCCTTGGGATAAACCTCCCAACCCTCGACCCCTTGGTGTGTGGGCCAATCCTTGAGATGTCACACGAACCTCTCCTAGCAGCAAGACCACTGCTAGTGACCGAGGTTCTCGCCGTGTGACTCTCTTGGCAGCGTTTGCACCAAGGTGTGCTGCAAAAGACTCGTAGGATCGAATGGACGTGTGCAAGGAAATACCTATAAGACAAGGAGACTTGGGAAAGGAACGAATCCTTTAGAATTGATAGATCAGTAAAAGACAATGTACAGAGTCTGTGGATAAGATTGACATGCCAAAAACAACCCCTAGGCTTCCTTATGTACCGGCCCCTATGAGTCAGCCGAGATCCCCTCGGCGCTCCGAAGCCCTCTGTTGAGGTGCAATCACGCAAATAATAAATGCATCATGTAGTACACGTAACGCACTTTTCAATGCACCAAAGAACACCTCAGTCCGTGGAGAAACGACTAAGTTATAGCCATTTGACTGCTCCATGTGTGACTACCATTGGCAGCACCGCCAGCGGGTGTCACGGCCACCCGAACCGCCCATAGCCAAGCCATTGCACCAGGTACTGCCACCCGTTACTACACCGATGGTGCCCAAGAATCTTATTTACCACGTACTCCTCTTCACCCTCCACCGAGACTGGTGGAAGAGGAGCCTGTCCCCTCACTGCGAACTGCACATCCGACTCCTTGTAGGCCTTGAGAAGAGAAGCAAGGAACATGGGACGGATCCAGTAGTGGTTCGGCATCTCCAAATCGTAGCTGACCGTAGACCGCTTCTCCTTGAATAGAAAAGGGCCCACCCACCGAGGCTTGAGCTTGTCGCTCCCCACCCCCACCAGTTGCAGGTTCCACGAGTTTAGTAGTACCATTTGTCCCACCGAGAACTCCTCGGTCGTCCAGTCCTTGTCCGCTTGCCGCTTCATCTGCTGCTACGCCTTGTGAACTGCATCTCGTACGCCGCGCCACACCTTTGTGAAGTCAATTGTAAACTACTGTACAGTAGGTAGGTCTGATCCCATTGCCATGTCTGAGGGACATGCAGGCTGTATCCCATACACTACCTCAAAGGGAGACCGCCCCGTAGAGGCCTTCACTGCTGAGTTGTAGGCAGATTGAGCCACCGGGAGCTTGCATTCCCATCCCTCACTATCCGGCTCCAAGATCCCCCTTAGCAGCTGCTCCATGGTCTGATTGGTGCGCTCAGTTTGGCCATCAGTTTGGGGATGGTAGGCCAATGAAAGAGCCATACGGGTGCCCAGCTTCTTGAAGAGTTCCTTCCAAAACCGGGAGGTGAAGTACGGGTCGCAGTCCGAGACCATGCACTTCGACACCCCGTGAAATTTGATGATGTGTTGCAAGCGAGTTTGAGCCGTCTCCACTATCATGACCTTCTTACCACATGGAATAAAGTGTGCCATCTCGCTGAACCGGTCCACCACCACCAGCACCATGGTGTTGCCCGTTGCGCCCTGTGGAAGACCCCCAATAAAGTCCATTGAGATGTCCGTCAACGTGCGCTCCGGCACCGGTAGCGGCTGCAACTCTCCGAGTGCTCGTGCCCTCCATAACTTGATCCTTTGGCACGTGTCATAGCTGCTCATATACTCTTTGAAATCTGCTCCCATCGTTACCCACCACTATTGGCGTGCAGGTGTTTTGAAGGTCTTGTCATGGCCAAAATGACCACTGTAGTGCAATTCGTGCGCCTCCTCCAACAATGCCTGTCGCAATGACATACTCCGCGGTACCACAATCTGGTTTCCCTTCTCACGCCGCCAATACTGGCCATCCCACTTACACCTCTTCACCGTCTTCCCACCAAAGTCTTTGTCCTCTGCATACCCGTAAGCATAAGCAAATAGGCTACGAATAATTAGAGATCCCGCCAGCACTGTGATCGCATGCACGTCCAAGTCTGGGTGACGCGAAAGCGGGTCCGCTGGGTTGATCCTCTCTGGTTTGTACTGGATCTCGTAGTCGAAGCCGTCTTCCAGCAACTCCATCTACCGTGCTTTATGAAGACTCAGGTTTGGCTGCGACTTGAGGTACTTGAGCGCATAGTGGTCCGTGTGCATCACACACCGCCGCGCCTCAAGGTAGCATCTCCATTGCTTGAAGGCCTGGACCACCGCAAGCATCTCTTTCTCATGGATTGGGTAGTTTAGCTCAGTCCCTTTCAGCTTCTTGGAGTAGTACGCAATGGGCTGCAACCCCTTCCCTTGGTCCTGCACCAGCACCCCGCCGATCGCATAGTTGCTTGCCTCCATCAACAACACGTACTCATTACTTGTGTCCGGGTGCACCAACAACGGTGCCTCACACATGGCCGCCTTCATTGTTCCAAAGGCTTGCCTCTTCTTTGTACCGCACTCCCATTGGCACCCATTCTTGAGCAAATCTGTCAAGGATGCTCCCATTGCTGCATGCCCGTGGATAAACCTCTGATAGTAGTTCGTAAAATCGAGAAGAACGTGGATGTCTTGCATGCACGCCGGCTCTGGCGACTCCCTTACTGCTCCCACCTTTTTTGTGTCGATGCGGATCCCTCTCCCATTGACAATGTGGCCGAGGAACTCCACCCTCCTGCTTGGTGAATTCACATTGCTGAGCTTGGTGAATAGCTGGTCCTTTCTCAGCACTTCCATCACCGTCCGTAGGTGATTTTGGTACTCCTCCATCGTCTGTGAGTAGACAGGGATGTCGTCGAGGAAGACGATCACAACCTGGTCCAAGCAGGTGTGGAACACCCGGTTTTTCAGTGCCATGAACATAGCAGGAGCATTCGTTAGCCCAAAAGGAATCACGAGATACTTAATGTCCATAGGATATCCAAAATGCGGTATTTCCCACATCCTCCTCCGCGATGCGGATTTGGTGATACCCCGACCTCAAACCCAGTTTGCTGAATACACGTGCGTCTTGTAGCTGGTCAAACAATTCCTCGGCCCGTGGCAACGGGTAGCGATTCTTCACTGTGATGTTGTTGAGCTCCTGGTAATCGACGCACATCCGCAGCTCTCCTGGCTTCTCCTTGACGAACAGTACTGGCACCGTATGGAGACACCGATGGCTGAATAAAGCCCTGGTCCACCAACTCCCCCAAATTCTTCTTCAGGTCCACAAGCTCTTAGTCGCTCATGCGGTTGTAAGACCACACTGTTGGTGACGACCCTGGCACTATCTCGATCTTGTGGTTGATGGCGCGCCGTGGTGGTAGTCCCTTTGGTAACCCTTCCAGAAAAACATCCTCAAATTCTTTGAGTACCTTCCCAACACCGAGAGGCAACTCCGGAGCTCCCGGGCCTTCCACAGGCTGCCCCTCCGCTGCTTCAATCACTGCAATCTACTGCTCTGCTACTTGTTGTGGACATATCCATGCCAAGTAAACCTGACCACCCTTGCGCTCGCACCACTTCAACTGTTGCAAGTTGATGACACGCAGCTGCTTTCCCGCTTCCGCCACATCTGACTCCTTCCCTCATCCGGCCACAACGACAAAGTGAGATTTTTCCTGTCCGCCTTCACGACCACCCGGTTGCACCTCCATTCCACCTCCAGATTCCATGCGTCCAACCAATCCCGGCCGATCAAGCAATCGTAATCATCCATATGGAAATTGTGGAACTCCATGTCGCACACCAACTCACCCATATTGACCTTGTACTTGATGAGAGGCCTGCCGCACTCCACCACTCTAGATACTTGTCGTGCCTTGGCCGACGTCCCTGGCTGCCGTGCAAACTCCAACCTTGCCGCCAACTTGTCGTTGAATAAGGTATGCCTCGCACCGCCGTCTAGCAGACCGTGTAGCTTCCTCCGACCCTTGAAACTCTCCTCTAGAATCTCAAGAACCAGCTCCATGATGATTCCTGGAAACTGTCCGGTCTCACCTTCATTCCGCAACAGCACTTGAGGCAGCTCCTTAATTGGCAAAAGCCTTTCAGGATTGGTGCTGTCTCTTGCAAATGAAAGACTTGCAGTAGTAGGTCTTCCACTCCTCACTGCTGCTACCCGTTTCCCTCTTGTGCCTTGCGCTTGGGACAATCTTGCTTGCGATGACCCTCCTCACCACAAGCCCAGCACTTGCCTCTTGGTCTTTGCTGTCCGCCCGCGCCCCGCTGCCCGGCTTGGAGTACACCCGCCTTCATTTGCATGGCCTGACCCGGCTGCTCCACCTGTGGTTGTGTTGCATAGCTGGCTGGCGTGCATAATGGCTTACCGCGTTGATGCGCTCGACTGCCGAGACCAACTCCGCAAAAGTCCGCAACCCGAGCACCACGAGTTCACGTTGGATGTGCGGGTTCAGGCCGCCATGGTAACAGTCGTACGCCTCCGCGTCCGAGAGGTCATCAATTTGCACCACCAAAGCTATGAAGCGTGTGGTGTAGTCCTGGACCAATCCGCCTTGCTTGACGTGTTTGATTTTGTCACGTGCGACCCGGCTGTCGTTGGGGAGGTCAAAATGCGCCTGTAGCATTCCCTCAAACTACTCCCACGTCTCTGATTTCTCCATCAATTCCCGTGCACCGAGCTTCACTTCCCTCCACAGGGGTAGACTCAGCAATGGCTGAAGCGGTTGCACGGCCCCCAGCCCGTCCGGCAACCCAGCGGTGTTCCGCCGGCACAATGTCAACCACCACTATAGTGCCATTCCTCAGAGTAGCATAGGGACATACTCCAGTCTTATGGCATCTTCTCCCACAAGAACGCCCAATGTCGTGAAGCACAAGTTCACCTTGAAGAGCCACTCCCTTGCACTGCCCTTGCTGGTGTAAAACTCCGGCTCCTTCGGTTTGGGCCGCCGAAAGGTAGGTACGGATGCCAAAGCGACACACACACACACACACACACACACACACACAC
>SZWC01013793.1:47778-78059 GCA_023375785.1 Penium margaritaceum
GTGTGTGTGTGTGTGTGTGTGTGTGTGTGTGTGTGTATGTGTGTGTGTAATACATAGATCATGCAGTGTATAAAAAAGGAACGATTAACTATTCATCCCAAGATGATGCCTCGCCCGGCGACTGGCACTGCAATCCTCATAGTAGGGCTTGTTGAATAGTTCTTCCCTCACATTACGGTTGTTGCCACCAGAGCTGCAAGCACAAGATGTCCTGTTGATGCTACCACGGCCACCGCTGATGCTGCTGTGGTTGCTGTTCTGGTGACCATTGCTATTATTGCTGCCACGGGAGTGCTTAAAACCGGAGCTATAGCACGTGCCGCGAATGGGGCCACCATAATAGTGGTTGCTATTACTACTGCCGAGAATGTTGCTGCCATAGGAGCGCTTAATTTCGGAGCTATAGCACGAGCTGTAATTAAGGTCGCCACGACAATGGTTGCTGTTGATGTTGTGATGAGTGCTGCTACTTTTGCTGCGGTTAGCAACACAAAAGGGCAGTGTTGAAGGGCACAACTCCAAAGCTGTGGTGCCGAATAGCATTGCTATTGTTGCTGAACTTGATGCTAGATTGTGGCAGGTGTAACAGCTACTGCAGCTGCTACTGTTGTGGCTGCCGAAAATGAGAACGTCGAGAAGCCGAGGTGAAGAGGGTGTGGCTACAGTGGTTGCGGGTGTAGCAATACAACACCACATGGTGAAGCCTAGAGTAGGCGAGTACCGCATGCGGTGATGGACAAAGCTGCAACTACAGTTGTGACTTCTGTTTCTATTGTGTAAGAGAACACATATATGATGATGGCTGCAGACAAAATTTGACAATAATGACGGCCATTCTACACACTGCCAGTGGTTAAGAGCCAACCATGCAGGCAAACTGTGCAGTGGACCTGCGCACTGCTAGGTAGGATGGCTAATGTGCGGCGGGAGTGGAGGCAAAAGTGGCAATGGTGGGGGTAATGTACACTCTACTCACTTGGCCAGATGTCGTGTTTTAAGAGGACACACAATGCACACTCCCACTACATCTCTGGTTCCAATATGTAGTGAAAGTAGTTAGTGATAGAAATGAGAGAAGACTGGTATGTGAACCTCGTCATTTGTAGAACGCCAAAGAATGCAGACAGAATGATTTGAGGTCTATTTGACACAAGAAAAGGTCAGTTACGAGAGTACCTAGCGATTTTCGTCGGGGGAAAGGATGAGAGCGAGCAAGCAAGCGAGAAACCAGCTTGCTCTAGCTCGAGGCTCTCTACCCATCAGACCACAACCAGGGAATCAAACCGGTCCCCTCCTTTTTTTGGTCTCACTTGCATGACAAAGTACCAACCACGGGTGCGGACCATAGTGTACCTAAATCTAGAATCAAGTCTACAAGAAGCAAGGTCAACCATTCAGAAGAAAGCAAAAGTATTGCTAATGTTCACATGTCCCACTACCATGTTTCAGCAAAGGTGAACGCACTGGTGGCCATGTCTCGCCTCTCCTGATCACTTGCGTTCGTGATGTGTGGGATGTGCAATGAGGATAGAGGTCACTACATGTCTTTGACATAGACACCAACACACCGGAGGTCAGAGCAGCTGGCCAAAATTCCCTCCACCGAACGACATAAAAATCCTGATGTTGTCGCGTAGTGGGCCATGAATGCAATGACAAAAATGCCCACTCGCAAAGCTAATGGGACTCATTTATGTCATGGACGTAACACTTCCCCTCACCTTTTAGTCCCGACGTCCTGACACATTAGAAGATGCATACCGGTGACGACGGTAGTAGTAATCAATCAGGTGATCGATCACTGACAGGTTTTCATAGGGCTCCTAGCTAATGTGTGTGGCGTCGTAGCCGTGCTACTTGACCAGATACTTTGTTGTTTTACCCCGGCGTCAATGTCCGAGGATGTCTTCAATCACGTACCCCCTGATTCTTGAATTTGTTTCTAATGTTTTGAAACCTAGTTGAAACTTATTGAAATTTTAGCTCGATGAATTCAAGAAGCCACATAAATAGTTAAATTCAATGTTCCCTCACACACTCTCATAAATATACCTAGCATTAATTCCTACATATAGACAATATAATTTCTAGACAATAGTGGCATTAACCTACATAGCTTGGAAAACATAGGTATCACCCATCATCATCAAACAAGCTGTCATACACAAGATATTGAACATGACTTTGTTCGATTCAGTGGTCTCAAAATCCACCAATTCAATGAAATTGGATCACTTAAATAACTAATATCCAAAAAACCTACTTGGAATCAAGAATCATATGATTCATTGAATGTCCATCGTTAAATTCAAGAATCAGGGGAGTACTACGTATCCCCATCCACTTACATAGGGATGGAGGTACGACGTCTCTGCCAAGGAAGTTTGTACTAGGGTTCCGGTAGTACTTACGCTTACTGGTGTAGAAGACAAGATGAATTGCCATGCTACCAGGAAGGCGAAGTCAAGCGACAACAGAAATTTGCATTTACTTGATCTCAAGCGATTGCAGCCATCGAGGTCTAAGCCTCACAAAACCCTGTCCTTCGAGCTTGATTTTTGCTAGGTGAGGAGGACGTGATCGCCAGTGTGAAACACGTCATTGCTGCAATGTCAGTGAACTGCTTATTGTGCTTTTTCTTGCATCGCTGCAAGGGTTTACAGTGTTTCATTCCA
Source organism: Penium margaritaceum (assembly GCA_023375785.1). Classification (NCBI taxonomy): domain Eukaryota; kingdom Viridiplantae; phylum Streptophyta; class Zygnematophyceae; order Desmidiales; family Peniaceae; genus Penium; species Penium margaritaceum. The sequence goes on from SZWC01013793.1 coordinate 50,454, forward strand.
AATTCTTGGGATGTCCATGCGTTGGATGTCGATAACGTGGATGTTGCTCTGACTCTGTAAACTAGCCGGTGTGGCAAGAAGTTTGCCTTACACCACTTTGAAAGGAATTTTACCAATTGCGGTGGAAGTAGCGGAGTTGTACGCGAGTTCGGTGGATGTCAGTTTTGCTGCTCAATTGGTTCCGTGTGGCTCGCATGATGTGCGGAGAAGCTGTTCAAGCATGTGATTGGTTTGCTCCATTTTCCCATCAGTTTGAGGATCAAGCGCCGTTGACGGCTGCATCTAACTACCATAGTATATCATCAGTTCGTGCCAAAAATGGCTGGATAAGCGACCGTCTCAATCGTTGATGATGGTACGTGGCACGTAGTACATGCGTATGATCGAACCTGGCGAGTAGATTACCCTTGCCAATAGGGATCCTCAAACCAGATTTTGGTCTTGTTGTACCCGCCAAACTCCTCGTAACCGTTCGCGAATAGCCTCCTTCAATGAGCAACGTGTCGACCTCGGCCATCATATCTGGTCGCCGACTCAGAGCATCCGCCTAATAATTTTTCTAGGTAGGTACTGGATGTCATAGTCAAAGTTTGACTCCAGGAGTTTGTCGACGGCTTGGATTTGGTTGAGTTTTGATATATTTTGGTGCGTGGTGGTTAGGACAAAAGATGCATCTTCGGCATTCTAGGTTGCACCGGCATGTTTTTAACGCTTGCATCACTGTGAGCATTTCTTTTTTCGTGAATCATGTAGTTGAGCTCCGGTCTGCACCATTTTCTTGACATATATGCAACAGGTTTTTCACCACCGCCGTTTTCTTGTAGGATAATAGCTCCGATGGCTTGATCGGACCATCGGTGGCTATGATGTAGTCTATCGTTGGATCTTTCATTTGTAATTCTGGCGCCAGGGTCAGCGCGCCTTTCAGAGTGTTGAACGCTTCTTGTTTGCTGCCCACCCAATTCCATTCGATTGTTTTTTTGGATAGATTGGAAAGAGACGCTGACAGTCGAGCATAGTCCTTTACAAATCCATGGTAGTAGTTGCTGAAGCCAATAAATACTTGGACGTCCCAAAAGTTTGTAGGCGTCGGCCAATCGGTTATCGCCTCCACCTTTTTTGGGTCCATGGTGATCTGTCTGCCGCCAATGATGTGGCCCAGAAACGCAATCAAACAGTGACCAAATTCGCACTTTAAGAGCTTACCAAAAACACTTCTCACTTTGTAAAACTTTGATAACTTTTAAAAGATGTCCATTGTGCTCTTCTGAGGTGCGACTGTACACCAGGTTGTCATAGATGTACACGGCAACAAAGTACGGATGGAATCTGTTGTTCATCACCACCATAAATATTACGAGGGTATTTTAGTCCAAACGGCATGGCAATGAACTCGATGTGGTTGCATGTGGTACAGAATGCTGTCTTCTTAACGTGCTTATCAGACACTCAGGCCTGAGGATAGCCGCTTTGTAGGTCAATTCTACTTAACATCTGGGCCCCATGGAGTTGGTAAAAAAAATTGTCAGCTCAAGGAAGAGGGCAGCTGTTCTTGATGGTGATGTTGTTCAATTCTCGGTAGTCCATGCACGTCCGCATCTTTCCAGTTCTTTTTTTTCGTATTGTGATGTGAAAGGTCTGATGTGTTGATGTATTTGCTTTTAGCTGTCTGATTTCCATACATCCGTGTGTAGTGAGAGCTTCCTAGAAAACTAGGAAGCTCTCCGTTTGTACTGATGGTTCTACCATAGCTACGCCACTTCCTCTGTGACATGTATGGTGCATTCTTGCCACCTCGTTCATCCATGTATGGCTGACAGAGTTTTCTCAGTGGTCGAGACACTGGTGGTTTGTGCTTGTGCTGCTGGAGACCCTATTATGATTTGCCAAATATTGTCCCTGACAGGTTGTGCATTCTCCCTCTGGTTGAGACCATGGAATACGGTGGTTTGTGCTGATACCTTGGGAGACCCAGTACTAATTGATCCTGTCTTTGTGGACTTTTGTCAGGCACTTTGTAGTTTGCATGTGGCCAAGACCCGGATGTCTCGTTACATGTTCCACCATCTTGGGAGGCCTAAACTTGGATAGATTGGCTTATCGGTGATGCTAATGTATCACCCTAAAGTCTAGATGTGTTTTGGGTATATCGTATATTTTCTTGTCGGTCGAGAACCAGGCACACGGTTGACTATTCCGGTCCCTCGGGAGACCACCCTTGTGTGGTTTCCCGTTCTGTGACGTGTCTTCTCCATTCACAAAATTTGGCACGACAGATATGATAGGGCCTTGTGGGCTAGCCGCCAGTCCCAAGTACATGAGCTCTCAGTAGGGCTCATTGTGCTCTCTCCTTCATTCTTGATTCAAGCATTCTAGACTTAGCAAAATCTTGGTGCTGCAATTCTCTCACTCACCACCAGATCTTGTGTACTACTTAGCATGGACAGTTTGTTCCAGATCAACTTTAGCATGGTATGAAAGCACTGGGAGGTCGTACGAGCAACAAAGCAATAGAACAGGTCAGAAACGTAGGTGAGATGTGCCACATGGTGCCACGTAGGCAGAAGAGAATGGGAGCAACAAACATGCCTGTGAAAATGACATTCTTCAACTAATTATTAAGTTTAGTGTTGATTGCAATACCACCAGATACCGCTACATCCCTTATACAGGCGGCAAAAGCAAGCAGCACCACATCGGTAGTAGCGGCCCACTCAATATCTTTGGGTCAGCTGTGTGCCTTGTGATTAAACACGATAGCCAGTGTGCAAGCGGCTCGCACGACCGGCATTCCAACAATGGGCAAGGAGCGTGCAAGTAGCGTATAAGTAGCGTGCAAGCAGAGTGCAAGCAGCGTGAAAGCATCTTGCACAAGCAGCAATTACGAGTAGCACTTGTAGACACGTTTGTATTTGCATGTGTATTGGCAGTAGGCACAAGCAACTGGTAGTAGCAGTATGAATGCTGAGATAGCAATAGTAGTGTGCCATTGGAGCATGCATCAGAACAGGACAGCTAGACGGGACACAAGTGTAACCCGTCTACAAACTACAAGCAGGTAGCACCTCGGACAGTATGCAACCCACTGACTTTAGCTTGTAGTAGCAGCAGTAGTGGCAGCTTCAATAACATTCGTAACATTGTACACGTTTAGCAAGCAACAACAGCAACGGACGTCGCTGAGCCTCTGCATTGTACAACTAGCAAGTCTATCACCTCTGACTGCAGCTGCCAAATACTGCCACCAACAGCGCAATAGCGTTGAAGTTCTTTGGGGACTTGTGTGGAAGCAGCACAGGTGTAGTTCGTGTTGCCACTACTGACGTTGGGCGTCGACGAAGTTTTTTGGTAGCTCGCACCAACCTGGTAGGCGAATTATATCCATGACTTTCATGTCGGTGCGACAACATCCACGTGATTGTACAGGTGGTGTCCTCTTCGGATGGCATCAGCCAGATTCAAGCAGCCCGTCTTACCAATAGACAAGTGGGGCAATTGAAATAGCCCTACAAGCTCAAATACCCACGGGAAGATTTTGAAAATTTCTGTTCAACAATGAACATTCAATCCTATTCTCTTACAAAGACTGAAAACAGGGAAGAGGGGCTTTCCTCCCTATCCTTGCTTTTATTTTTTTTCTTCTAATATTTTTTTAGCTCAAGCACATCTCACGTGCATAACACCTGTAGTTTCTGGTTGACCGAACTCTTGGCTGTTGTCCATAGGTCTCTTCACCACTTAGAGACTGGGCCATCTCATCTCACCCCCTGCAATCTTCTACTCAGTTCTTACACCACAAAGCATTAGCCAAAAGATTACTCCCACCTCTCACTGTCCCTCGTGGCACGATGATGCCACGGCCAGGACCACCTCTAGGCTCTTTCCTCACAGAGGCCACTTTGACACTGCCTTGTGATGCCATTCTGTACCTTCACACTCTTCATCTGCAATCTAACATGCTGAGGCTCCAGCCGGGACTGCTACCACGTTATCCCCCGGGTCATGTACCCCCGTGGTTTGCATCTACACTCCCGGGAGGCAACAAATCGTATGCTCACTCTCATCACCATCTGCCTCTGGGCACAGTGATCCTACCATCGGTACCACCACCTCAGGGTGATGCTGGCCGGGCACTCCTGTGGAGATGGATGTCACGGTTGGTGCTAGTGTCGTCAGCGTCCTAGTGAGTGGCATCTATCCCAGCTCCACTCTCGTGTATTTCCTCACACCCCATAGCAGGCTAATCTACCCTATTCATCCATTTCCCTCACTAGTGCTTTGGCGATCCTGCATGCCGAGCTGCAGAGTCTGAGACAGATGGTGAAACAACTCAGTGACAGGTTCTTCTTGGACCACATCGATTCTTCTTTTCCATTGTAATCTTCATCTCCATCTTCTTCCTCTTCCTCTGAAGAACCTTCTCTAACTGCACTAGATCTTCCATCCCATTCTAGAGCCATTCTCTCTATCCTTCGTTCCACGGGCATCATGCCCCCGGCCGTTGAGCCACTTTCCACTGCCTCTCACAGTCAGCCTCATGCTCAACAACGTCAATAACGCCCAGTGCGTCATGTTCGTCTTGTCTCTAGAACGTCTTCATCTCCACTAGCTTCTGTTGCTATATCAATTGAGGGGGGATGTGTGCATCCATCCACTTTCACATCAACTGTGAGAGTGAGCAACAAGGATGGAGTACCTAGAACTACATTAGTTGGAGTAGGTCCATTGACAACAGCAACATCAGGCTCATCTATGGTTTCAGCTGGATTAGCTGTGATAGCTGTAGTACCTATACCAGCTACCACATCTACTACAAATGTTCTATCACCGGCATCAGCGTCCTTTGTATCATTGACAACATCAGTAGCATCGGTAGTACTAGCATCATCTACAACATCTATATCTTCAACAGCATTGACATTATCATCTCATCTATACTTTCTACATCCACACTCTCTGGATCATTTACAGTCTTGCTGCATCATCTGTGAAAGCTACAGTAGCTACACCAATTGTTCCACCTACTGCATTTGCTGAATTTTTGGTATTAGCATCCTTTACATCACCAACAACATCAGCAATATCTATAGCGTTAGCATCATATGCAAGCTGTATATCTTCAACAGAAGTGGTAACATCATCCTCATCTACACTATCTGCATCCATGCGTTCTCCATCATCTACTTCATCACCAGCATCAGCGTCTGCTACAACACCTGCCTTATCTACAACACCAACTGCCTCAGTTGTGCCAGCTACACAAGCCGTATTAACTCCTCCTTCTACTGCTTCACCAGTATCAACAACATTACCGTCATTAATAGCATCCGAAGCTTTAGTAGCGTCTTCAGCATCAGCCTCATCTGCAGCACCTGCCTTACTTGTAGCTACCTCTGCTGTGATAGCTACACCAGCTCCACCCTTGGTATCAACATCACGTGCGTGGAATTTGTGACGGGATTGTCTGCTAGTCTTGAGGATTACAGCGTCATCCTGGCTTTGGTAGACATATTTTGTTAAGGGAGGTTGGATGAGGTACCCACCACATCCATTTTTTGAGCGGGAGTGTTCGCATGTAACAGTTGTTTCTCCAACTCTTACACTTAGGTCACTGTTGGATTTTGCAAAATGGCATCCAGAGTTTTCTTGAGAGAATTTCCCCTCTGCGTCACTCTAGGGGCAACCGTCATCAACAACCTCTATAGAGAGACTTAAATATTTCAAATCTCCGAAGGCCCATTTTTGTTTTTACCTCACGCCCTCGTTCTGGGTCCAAAACAAGGGGGTTATTAACCCCAAACTCATGAGTTCACACAAGTTTTCCGTGTTCGAATCTCAAATTTCATACTAAACAAACTCGAGTTTTGTTTTCTGTGCAATGGCATGAAATTGTCGCGTGCGAGGCACGTCTAGCGATTTCACGTCAACGCTATTCCTTCTCTCTGGTGCCTCTCTTGCTCGCGAGAATCCCTCATTCTCAATTGCTCTCTCTAGCGAGGAGGGTGAGCAAGGGTAAGGGCACGAGGCCACAAGCCTTGTCCTCAAGGCCCTTGTGGCTTCTCCTCCACCGATCGAGCCAACAGCTCAATCGGTGGCTGGTGGCTTATCAATGGGTGTCCGGCTGGTCATTTGACCGGCAGCCGGCCGGCTGGCGGCCGGCCAGCGGCCAGCATGTGGCTGGTCACCGGCCAGCCCTCACAATAGCAAGGGTGGTTGCAAACCACCCCCTTGCTATTGTGAGGCGAGAGGGCCGGTGGGGAGGAATGTACCGAGAGGGCCGGTTTGGCCCTCTCGCTACATTCCTCCCCACTTATTATGAACTGTGCCGGTTCATGTCTAACAAATAGGAGAACCAGATAGTGTGACGTCATCATTGTAAAAAAACAGTATTTTCAAACCATGGCTAAACATGAACACAAGGATGAAAGTTGAACCTGAGCTGCAGTTTTCTGGTCAGCACACGGCTAGCGGCCTCCCCCCTTTAGGCTGGAGCGTTCGCGCGATAACCATGTTGGGTGTCCCCAACCTCCTATGGTCATTGTCCATGAATGACGCCGTGCGAAAATGGTAGGTACCGTGTTCAGGTGGTCCCTCCTGCCATGTTTTGGTCTGTGCAAGCTGTCAGCTTACTCGAGTACTCATTGATCACCCCTGTATGCAACTGAGATCTGGTCTCCCATGAGTTATGTTTAGCTCCAAAACCGGCCCAATGAACAAGGTATTTCCTAACAACCCGCAACTGGAGTCTACGGTCTCGATGTTGGAATAAACACAAAACCTTGTATTGGGTGTTGGCAACAGGGACTGTCGGTAGTGGCTGAACCATTCCCTTTGCCGTGTATGGAGCCACTAGGCTCACATGAAATATGTCACTTTTTTCATTCTCAGTGGAAGCAACAATCGGTATGCCACTGGCCCGATGCGTGTAACAATGAGAAACGGCCCAATGCACTTAAATATAAATTTTTGTGTCCTTGGAGACTTCATCTGAAGGTCTGAGTGCTATGGAACACTATTTGGTTATGTCAAATAAGATCTCACAATAAATTTTGTCAGCATATGCCTTTTGTTATTGTCGAGCCGCTTGAAGGTGACCCTTTGCCTCTCGTAACACGGAGTCTATGCACTCGGCAAAGGCTTGAACGGGAGGAACATTTCATCCTATACTCCAGCTCTTCACCAATAAAGAGGGCACCACCGGATGCCGACCACTGTTCAACACAAACTATGTGAACTGTGTAGACTTGTTCACCTAGTTGTTCACCTCAATATCTGTTGATGCTAAGATTTTGTCCTCGTCATTCATGGCAGGGTCCACTTACATGCGGAGCATGTGCTCCAGGGTGCAATTCATACGGTATGTTTGACCATTGGTTTGAGGGTGAAATGCTATTGACACATGTGACTCGCGACCACGGTACTCATGCATCTTTTGCCGGAACTTACTAGCAAATGTTCTATCTCAATTGGATATAATGCGCAACCGCAAGCCGTGGTACTTCATGACATCCTTAAATAAGAGATGAGCGGCCTCCTCAATATTCACATCAGAGGTTGTAGGATTGAAGTGTGTCCTATTCATCAGAATATCTACAACCACTAGTGATGCATCGTGGCCACGGGCCATGTTCGGAAGACCAGTTTTGAAGTCCATGCTGACGCACTCCCATGGAGTCCCAGGGATGGAAAGCTGTTGGAGGAGTCCAACAGGCTTTCTGTTACTCATGTTATTTCAAAGACATGGGTCGCATGTCATGGAACACTTGTGGACATCGAAACTCCATCCTGGTCACCAATAGTGGTCAGATAGTACATGTCCGAGCTTTTGAGTTCCCACAGGACTTGGGATCGGCGGGTCGTAGATGTGAGAGATAATCTTCACTCGAATGCCTCCCGACTCCGGCACAACAACTTGTTCTCTGTGCCAGAAGATTCTTGCCGCCTCTGCCAATTTATATTTGTCTACATTCCTAGAGTCTTGAAACAAATAATCTACACAATATCCCATCCGAATCTTGTTTAAAAAACTATTGTAGAGGATAATATCTCAATGTGGTTACCATAGGGGTGCATAGTACAATGGTGTTTACACTGTTGCTGTCACAATGGCCATAAATGACCCATCAAATTTAGTGGCTGCTTTTGTTTTCATAGGATGTCAGCTTAGTGGATCGGTAACGTTGATACGTCCTGGTCAATATTCCCATGTGAACGAGAATCGGCTCAGGTATTTTCTCCAAAGTGCCTATCATCTTGACATGTTCGGTTGCATTTGGAAAAACACCTATGGGTTGTGGTGGGTCACAATCGTCACACCCCTCTCAGTACCCTTGAGATAGCAAGGCCACATCTTGACAGTGTGTACTACCACAAGGAGCTCTTGATCCCCATTCATTACCGTGTCTCCAGACGGATGAGCTTCCGGCTCTCATTTGCAAGTAGGTGACCGTTCTGCATAGAGACTACTCCATGTCCTACTATTGAAGCATCACGTCTGTCAACCAAGGGGCGCCCGGCGTGACGGTCACACGCCGAGCCCTTGGGATAAACCTCCCACCCTTGGTGTGTGGGCCAACCCTTCAGATGTTGCACAACCCTCTCCTAGCAGCAAGACCGCTACTAGTGACCGAGGTTCCCGCCGTGCGACTCTCCCGGCGGCGTTTGCACCAAGGTGCGCCGCGGAAGACTTATAGGATCAAATGGACATGTGCAAAGGAATACTTGGATAACAAGAAGAGTTGGGTAAAGAATGAATCTTTTAGACTTGATAGACGAGTACAAGACAATGTACAGAGTCCCTGCGTATGATTGACATGCCTAGAACAATCCCTAGGCTTACTTATGTACCAGCCCCTATGAGTCAGCCGGAAGCACCTCGGCACTCCGAAGCACTCTACCAAGGCGCATTCATACAAATAACATATGCATCATGTAGTATGCTCCAGGAGATTTCCAACGCACTAAAGAACGCCTCAATCCCCGAAGAAACGGCAAAGTTATGGCCGTTTGAGTACTCCACGCGTGACTGCCGCTGGCAGCACCGCCAGCGTGGGTCACGGCCGCCCGAAGCGCCCTTACTTGCGAATGCAGCTCCAGCCGCCATCCCGAAGTGCCCATGGACTCTAATGAACCTTGCTTCATTGGATAAGCATCCATCCCGGGGCGCTTCGGCTGCAGTGGACATGAAAGTGGCTCTGCTGTGCGTGGGGTCGAACCGGTATGTCTCCTGATTTCTGGAGGTGTGCCTCCCATCTTTGAACGGCCGTAGCTTTCTTGTCCCTGCACCAAATGACCCCATTCTTGGGTCAATTTCATATGGTTCTTCACGTAGAATACAATGGGAGTATCAAAATGTGTATTTGACTTCAGCATGATGACGTAATCACCGCCTCGACCGGCGGCTCCCATAACAACGTCGCACCATCCAAAGTTGTGATGGACCTGATAGAGCTAAGACAGATGCTATGGATAGAAGCAGCTTGCATTCAGATGTCTAATACCAAAGTACATATTTTTGCGTGAACTTGGTTAATGGCACTACCAGGGTCAAACACCCTTGCATAAACCGTCAAAAGTTATTTGCAAGGCCAAGGAAAGACGGAATCTGCCCAATATTTCCTCGGTGCAGCTAATCTACCACAGCTCGGACCTTTTGTGGGTCAACACAAACGTCCTTACCAACCACGTTTTCAAGGTATTCGAGCTCATCTTGTGAAAACTTGCACTTGCTCACTTTCACAAAAAATTTCCGTTTTTTAAGGATCGCGAGGAATTTTCGCAATTATTTTATGTGCTCTTCCATGGATTTGGACAAAACCAAGATGTCATCCAGGTAAACCAAGTCAAAATGTTCGAGTTGCTTAGTGAACGTTTGGCTCATTTCTCCTTGGAAGGTTGGTGGGATGTTTCTTAGCCTGAAACACAGAATTGGGAACTGATGCAATCCCATGTGTATTTGGGTACATCATCTTCCGTGACACAAATTTGATGGTACCTTTGAGACAAATCCAAGGACGAAAAGATTTCTGTCCCACGGATTTGGTCAAACAGGTCCTCAGTTCGTAGGAAGGGAAATCAAAATTTCACTTTCAGCTTGTTCAGCATCCGGTAGTCCATGGATATGTGTAAACCACTGTCCTATGTAATCAAAGAAAGGATAGGCGTACTGTATGTGAGTTAATTGTCTTGATGCATCCTTTCACAAGGTACTCTTGATTTGGCATTTGGCCTCTTCCCTTTCTACTGGACTAAGGTCGTACATGGATCTGAAAGGAGGAGTCAGTTACAACAGAAGTGATGTGTGACCCATGTATCATTGTGGTGGAAGCCTAACCAGTGGGTCTAGAATGCATCCAAAACCTCTACCAAAAAAGATTTGATCTCTTGTGGCATTTCTTCATTCAGATGGTCCTCCACTTTCTGTGGCTGAGCCAAGAAGTATCGACAACCTTATCAAATATGTCTTCTGACCCGTATCGCAGACAAGAGGATATGGACTTTAAGTCGAGTCGGTGAAAGTTTCATGCTCGGGATCAGCAAAAAAATGATGATGTCCCTTTTCGAGGATCAAGTGATTTTATTCAAAGCACATCAGAGCCTTGTTTTTGTATAGCCATGGGTCGCCTAGTACCACATCAAACGAGTCAAGAAGGTTGAGTAACTTCAATGTGATACTCTATGTATATCTGTGAATGCAAATATTTTCTTTATAGGTATCGATCACGTGTACTGTATGGTTGTCACCAACGATAATTGTGCCATGCGATGGCTCGTACTTGAGGCCCACCTATCGGGTAAAGCCAAAGCTAACAAAGGAGGCATCCCCTCTAGTGTCAGCTAGTAAATTAACTAGAGTACTTGCTAAGTGTCCTTTGAACTGCATTGTCATGTTTCCTCCACCCTTCTGATTGGACAGGCTAGATGATGGCAAGCCAATACTGTATAAATGGAATCTGTATGGCAGGCACCGTGACTCCCATGATTCATCCACTTGAGTCGATATCTTGTGAGTGTGTGTGAATTCGGCTAGCACCTTCTAGTCGCAAAACCGGACTGGGTCAAAATCGTCAACCAATGGTACCACCAACATGATTGAACTCACAACTTTAAGGTTGTTTGTTTCAATCACTGTGTCATACAAATCTTGCACATTGGTCGGTGTCGTCACCACTAAGCATGTTCGACCATGCATCTCATCTGGAGATGAAAGGTTTAGTGGGTAATGTCAGTCAGCAAGTGTACAATCAGGTTCAACAAGCGGAGGGAAAAGAGCAGATAATTTTGAAATCATCAAAAACTCAAATTGCTTAACATCCTCATCTGAAAACACAAACCTAAACTCGTGATCCGATTTTTCCCCAGAGTGGTCCCCACTAATGTCACTCAAGGGTTGGGAAAACGCGCTCCACGGCTGTGTCTATTACCATGACCTGGCCCATTGTCGTGACACGGTCCTGTCCACGTCCCTGTCCACGATCTCCTATTGCACCCTCCCCATGAGGTATGGCAAATACGACCAATGCCGCAGCCTCTTGCCCACCACCAACAGCCTCGGGACAATGGATCCTAATGTGGCCAAGTGGCATGCAGTTGTGATAGAGTTGTGGAAGGTTGCGTTGTGATGCTCACGCGCCACTTGAAAATCTTCATTGTCACATCTGTGATTGTTTTTGGACACCTTGTGCCCACCGCCCTTCTCGGCTGGAGGGTTTGCGGGCTGCTTGTCCTTGGTCTTGCCCTACTATCCGGCTAATCCACCAGTCTTTGTAGTGTTAATGCGCATGTCACGGCCTTGCTTTGTATACATGTTTGGCTGTGTATAAGAGTAGTATTTTGGGTTTGTAGAATACACTCTGCTCATGTAGTCACACAACGTCCTCTCGCTTGTTCAAGCTTGGCCGGTTGCCGTCGTGGTGATCTTGTCGTTCGACTTCTCGTTGGCCAAACAATCACACAAGTTCTCTAGCAGTAAGTACTCAAGGTAGTTGAAGGTCTGGGTGCCATCACCCTTGGTGAAGCTTTTGGCTTCCTTCACAAGTATGGTGAATTCACTCTTGTAGGCCTCGGACGACCTATCTAGCTGCTTGAACTCCTTGATCTCGTTGAAGGTGAATTGTGCCTCTTCACAATGTAGCTAGTTCTTGTGCATGATAGCATAGAAGGCCTCCCACGGCATGGGTTTCCACTCAAGGTGTGGTTTTTATGTGTCCCACTCCTTGACAAGGTACTTGAAGAGCTTGTTTTCACGTTGCATTGTGGCGAGGTCGTCCCATTGGCCGAGTGGCACCTTGTGGATAAATATAACGTGCTCCATGTGATTCAGCCAATAGGTCAGCTTCATGCCCTTCCAAAAAATCTCCACCAGAGCATTGGTGATATCCTCAAGGGCCTCGCGTTGTCTATGCACCTTTACCCATTACAAGAGGGTACGGTTTGCGTACACACCTCCGAGGATTCCCACCTTCCGAAGGAGGCTGTCGTGAGTTACGACGCTTGAGTGGGTGCCGGTCTGTCCCATCGCAATCACATCATAAGAAGGGTGGCCTGTCCCCACTCCTCCGGGTGGTTCCGCACCTCCACCATGGGTGGCGATCTTGAATCTGGTCGTGGCCTCAGCAGCCAACTCAGAAATTCTCCAACCATTGTTGCAAGTTGCATTTGCAGTGATGTCTGGCTTGTGTTCACGGGAACTGCCTACGTGGCTCCCTTTTGCACCCTTGCTGCTGTCAGCAACCTCGCTACTCTCGGTAGCTTCAAGTGATCTGGCAAGCATTTTACCCCTCACGAGTAATTGTCTTGAGTTTTCCACACGACAATGGCGATGATCATGATCCTAGTCGCCTTCGCCATCATCGTCATACTCTTTTTTTTAGTCCACGCTCTGGTGGTCCTCCTTGAGTGCGTCCTATGTGGCATGGAGGTCACCTACATGTACATCGGCATCCTCGTAGAGCACTTTTTCAGCTACCGCAAGCTTCTTGGTGTCACCGAGTTTTGTGCCGGTTGCTTTTCGGCAGTACGATTGCCTTTGGTTTGGCAACCGTGCTCGTGGTGACAGCTCCCAAAACTTGGATTCCGTCGAGGGCGTATGGTGAGGCCGTCACCACCTTACCCTTGTTGGTCTTGGACGGTCAAGCACTCGCCATTCCGTCATCGTGCAACTAGCATATGAAGACCATTGTGAGGATCATCCCACAGCCTTGAGGAGGTGTCATCTCCCCAAGTCACCTTGCTGTCACAATCAAGGAGGCAATCATAAAATTAATTCCTAACTTCCTAGGCCGCCACAATTGGCACAATCATGTGGTAGGAAAATACTAGTTCTATGCTCTGCAACATTTGGCACAATCGAGTGGATTCCAGGAAAAACCCTAAGTTGTGACTCACGACATTAGGCAAGCTAGAAATACTATGAAAACATAACCAAGACCAAAAGAACAAAACCGCTACTCACACTTGAGCACCGCTTAGATGGTGAGGGGGGAAGGAGGGTCAACTCTAACTTAGAGTTCCCACCCTCCTACGCTCCTCTCCGAATTCTCTTGTCTTCTTTCTTCTCTTATGGTCTTCCTTGGCCTCCTATTGAGTCCACTTTGTGAGTGTCTTGCCTTCTTGGAGACGGCTCCGCTGTGTCCCAGAGCGATAGGGAGGCCTCCAAAAATTTCCCAAGCATTGCCTTCCTCCATAATCTTATCCTGTTAGGTTGTGCGTGTCTCTTTTCTTAGAGAAAAACACATTTCCAATTCTTGGTTGAAGGATGGACAATGGCGTCTTGATTAGAGGCAAAAACTGATGGTTTTGGAGGTGGACACTCTCCAACCCGTCCAAGAAAAATCAACCTCATCCCCCAGGGAGTGGGAGAAGCTTAGAGGAGCTAGCAGAAAAAATAGAGCGCCTCAAGAGCTTTCCAATGCAATTTGCGCTACTTAAAACCATGAAGTTTTACGCCCATAATCCTCTATGATGTCCTGCTGCTGTTATTGTTGCTCGTTGCATTTTATATCTCTCGTACCAGCCGGAACCATCGCACACTTGGTGGCAAGGATCATCATGCTCTAAAAACTACTGTAACGGCTGTGTCTCCATCTCTTGCACTTTGGTCATTGTCGAAGCTCATAGAATGGCATCCATAGTTTGCTCGAGGGGTTTTCCCCTCTACGTCACTCCAGGGGCTATCGTCATCAAAGACCCATGCAAGGATAATTGAATATTTCAAGTCTCTGGAGGCCCATTTTCGTTTTTACCCCACCGCCTCATTCTTGGTCCAAAACGAGGAGGGTATCACACCAGACTCATGAGTTCATGCGAGTTTTCCACGTGAACTCGAAATTCAAAGTTCATACTAAACGAACTCGAATTTTGCTTTTGATGCGATAGCACAAAATCGTCGCGTGCGAGGCATGTCCCACGATTTCGCGCCGGCGTTGTCCCTTCTCTCTCACGCCTCTCTAACTCGTGAGAATCCCTCGTCTTGGCTTGCTCTTGCTAGCAAGGAGAGCGAGCGAGGGTGAGGGCACAAGGCCACAAGCGTCACCCTCAAGGCCCTCATGGCCTCTCGGCCGCCAATCGAGCCACCACCTCAATCGCGGCTGGTAGTTTGCCGGAGGGTGGCCAGCCGGTCATGTGACCGGCCGCCGGCCAGCGCATGGCTGGACACCGGCCAGTTCTCGCAATAGCGAGGGGTGGTTGCGAACCACCCCCTCACTATTACGAGATGGGAATGCCGAGCCGGCCCTCCCGCTACACCGCACCTACTCATTTAAGAATGGCGTTCCTATACCACTTTGATTTTGGCATTGCGTATCCTGCGTCCGGCAAAACAAATATGGCATATCCGAGTCCGGTGCGTTAGGAACAATATACCACAAGGTGAAAAATCGACAACTGCATACCCATACACAACTAGAGTATTAATCGCGCTCAACCGATCACGACACTGCTACGGAACACTGACAATAAGCACTAGTCATTGTGTCATACTTGTACAAAAATACGACTACTCCCTTCTAGATGACATTGAAATTGTACACACTAAACATTTAAACAACGTTATTACGTAATTAAGTATGTTAGTACTCGATGAAGCCAGTCCAAGACCCCAACCTGTGCAAGTTTATATGAAGATGATGTCATGATTTCTGAATAAACTGTACATGATTTGTATGATGCAGACCAATAATGAAACTTGTAAACACCATAACCTTTGTTTTAAAAAAGGAGCGGCATGTTCGTATGCCAATGCTAGTCTTCAATGTCCAGGCACGTTGTGAGCACACCTATTGCTCATGGATATCCCATTCATTTTTTCAGTGAGTTAGATACGCTATGGCAAAAATTCCAAGTACGGGTATGTTAGCTTAATATTGCACACGGTGAGGGTATTTGAGCTATAAGTGCATTTTCTTAAATTTCGTAATTTATCCCAACGATGACCACTATCACCACAGAAGGAATTGTGCAGTTATTCCAGAATTGAATTATACGGCTACACGGCTGCCACGTACCATCATTAGCGACAGAAATCACCATCTGTTTTTGGCACGAATCAATGAGGCATTATGGCAGTTATATCCAGCTATTGACGGCGTTCGATACGCAAACCGACGAGCAGACAAAGCCGGCCAATCAGACACTCAAAAAGCTTCTCCACACATTATGCGAGCCGCACAACAATTGGGAAGCCAAGCTACGGACCGCCGAACTCACATACAACTCAGCCACTTACACCGCAACTAGTAAAGCCCGTTTAAAGTGGTGTATGGCAAAACTTATACCACAATGTAGTGATATAGAGCAAAATTATAGAGTCAAAGAAACAATCCCATGATCAACATCCACTCCATGGACTTCTCAAGTGTTTGCGAGGAAATGAAACACACCCTCACAAAGACACAAGCGGTTATGAAGCATGCAACTGGCCAACATCGCTGCGATGAAGTATTCAACGTTGGAAATTGCTTCATCCTCTGCTCGACGAACATCAAAATCCATTTTTTTTCTTTTTCCTGTGTGTCGTACACAGCTTACGGTGACCCCTTGGCTCATGTCCATCCACGTGCAAATCACCGACATGGCAACGGTGCCAGAAGACCGGCGGGTGGTCGGGCGCCCGGAAGACATCTATCGTAGCCAGATCCTTTCTGTGGAACATCACATAGGAGTGTGGCCTATCAGGACGTAGCTCTTGTCAACATGGCCTGTCTGGTTCAGACAGCTCGTCGTTCTGACGTGTCTACAGGGAGTTATGTCCAAACCCGTGTTTCTGCCCCTGTTTTGGTCTGCTAGAAACTTGTGCGCCTGTGCGCGCCGTGTGGGCGTGCACCAGCTAGGCCTGAGACCCTATGTATTCTGCCCAGGGCTCAGTTTATCTCTCTATTTCTCTCTCTCTCTCTCTCTCTCTCTCTCTCTCTCTCTCTCTCTCTCTCTCTCTCTCTGTCTGTCTGCACATTGATTGCAGCCAGGCGTGTTGACGCGTCGTGCTAGTCAGACCTTGCAGTTGGTTTCTGCCATACTTTCCAGCACCTGCTTGCATGCATTCTGTCAGTGTTTGCAAACCCGATGGTTGGGACCGTTCAAGATCGCTCAGTTTCGCCTGCCTGACATCATGGCGATTCATCTTGCTTTTCACATTAGCAAGCTCAAGAACTACCAGGAGCCCTCCACGAACTTCCTTGGCAAAGATATCACACCTTGATATTCTAGAAAAGTGGTCGGGAATACGTAAATACGTAATTGAAGACATCCTCGGACATTCATGTTGTGGAAAAATGACCAAAGATCTGGTTTAATGGCACGGCTATGACGTCGTGCACAACAGCTTTGAGCTCTAGCGAACAAGACATCAATTATCTCATTGATGGCTTCTATCATCATCACCGACCTACGTCTACTAACATGCTAGGACATCGCATCCAAAGGGGTGGGGGTGGGGGGGAGTGCTACGTCCCTGACGTGTACAAGTCCCAAAATTCTACGAGTGTGTGCGAGGACTTTAGGATTTTTACACTAATCGGCCGAGGGCATTTTGGCCACCTGTCCTGACCTTCGGTGTTCCATTCCAAAAGTTCCTAGAAACTTTGACCACATTATAGAATGGTCGACAGTAGTGTCGCGAACCATATCCATGTTTGGTTGAATTATGGATGACTGTGGATCTTGATAAAACCGCACCTCAATGTTCTCCAAGGCCATTGACTTTTTGGAGAAGTTTCTCGAAGGAGCCACTCACGGCATGATCTTGCACGCATTTCTTGGCTCGAGCGTCGAGGACCCAACATATGCCTCCTTCTCATTCTTGGAATTGTATGTATGTGCTCGAATCAATCGACTCGTCATTGAAGTACACTTCCTGCTTAACACATATGATCCATTCTCTCCAAACTTTCGCATCGTATTTTTTCGTGCATCTTATCCATGTGAACAACATATGTTCTGCTTAGCAAAACAGCGTGGTTCGAGCGTGTAGGATCCAACAAATGCCTCTTGTGATTATTGTCATTGTATTGATATGCTTGACTCACTCCATAATTTTCATTGAAGTACACTAACAATGTAATAAAAATTATAGAATTCCCTCAATTATTTGAATATTAGTTTTTTCCACAACTCATCCCTGTGAACTACGTATGTTACGCCTGGTGTAACAGAATGTGAGTTAATGCATTTATGCTTATGACGAATATGTCCGAGATGCAGCGTATGTGTAGTTGTTCAGGAAGCTTCCTGGGTTTGCGAGATAGTACGGGTGAGCATGTGAGAGCCACAGGCACGCCATGGATGTGGTACAGAATTACCTTAGAATTCAATCACTCACCAAGACGGTTAGAGTGAGGGGGGGCGAGCGAGGTAAGCACCGGTGAGCACGCACCCACACCGAGCATCACGCTTGGATGGGCAAGTGCTGCCACCCGGGGGTCGAGCCCGATCACTTGGATTAAACCAAGGACGGCTACTCACCAGTGCATGGACAAAACTGGCACGGTGGCCCCCTAAGGATCAGCACCCGAAGGATATGCAACTCCCCCAAAACACTCAAGGCAAGAAAGCATGATGCAGGACACGGCAGTGAGAATGTACGAGCCCTACCATCTACCGCGTCACAGAGTCATGGAAAGTCAGGCAATGACCATGTATGTGCCAAAGGGCACTCCTGGGTCATACAGCTGCTCCATGACGCCAGAGGCTCCAGTCAAGGTGGGTCCGCATGACGCCTCCCCAGGTAAAGCCATTGTCATTTAATCTGTACTTGTGTGTGCAGAGTGTGGGAGACAAGAGGGAATAGAGCTATGAGTAGCCAGCGAACTTCAACACTCCCCATGACCCACAGGCAATCAACCCACACACATGAAGAGAGAAACAAGAGGAGATGAACAGACGTGCCAGAGATTCACCATAGCAAATCAACCTGGGTCATGCGGACAGATGAGGCCAACAGCGTGAACAACACTTATGAAGACATTTCAACTGAGGGCCTTAGTGAGGAGATCAGCTCTCTGAGATCGTGTATCCACCCAAGCAACCGGGACAATGCCAGCGGCAATGCACTCACGAACAAAATGATGCTCCATGTTGATATGCTTGGTGCGTGAGTGATGCATGACACTGTTCTCGGCAATGGCCTTTGTGCTTTGGTTGTCACAGCGCAGAGTGATGCAACAGATGGGAACAGGCAACTATTGCAGCAAACAACATAGCCAGACAGCCTCACATGTGCGTGCGCCAAGAGCAACATAGTTAGCCTCAGGGTACTACTAGCAACACACCCTTGTTTGCCACTTTCCATGAGGCTGCAGTTCCACCAACGAAGAAGATGTATCCAATTTAGCTGCATGCGTCAGAATCATGTGCCCAGTCACTGTCCGTGAAGCCGTCCACCACGACTGAGGGCTGTGCACAAAAGTACAGCCCAACACAAGGGCCACCCCTTGTGTATAGGGCATAGCACACTACCCGCAATACAGCCTCAAGATGGCGCTCACAGGGGCACTGGGAGAACAGGGAAAAGAAGTTCACATGAAACGCAACATCAACACGCATGGTGGTGGAAAGGTACACCAGGGAGCCAATGACCCGGAGGTAGTCGGTCACATCGACCATCTTCCCCAACTTTGACAGCTCCAGAGACTTCAGTAGGGACTAGCCAGAGGGTGTCATGTGTGTGGACACTGTGGAGACTGTTGTAAGAAGCGGTCCGAAGTGCTCCTCCATGCTACGTACATATGCAACTTGGTGAACGTATGAGGTACGACGTGCGCGATCACGCTCTAACTCCATGTCCAATAAAACACGAGCCGGACCAAGGTCCTTCATCTTGTATGCCGCTTGGAGCAAGGATTTTGCAGCCGCAATGGATGCGGCGTCAAGGGAGGCAATGAGAAGGTCATCCACATAGATAAGGATAGCGACAAGTGGCTTGGTGGGAGCACTAGGGAATAAAACAGGATCTACAACACTTATTCGGAAGCCTCCCTTTTCTAGGGTGGCGGTGATTTCTTGGTTCCAGCAGCGTGGGGACTGCTTCATGCCATAGAGAGCCTTGCGCAGATGCCACACTTGGCTCGTCCCATCATAGAAGCCGGGCGGCTGGACCATGTAGATCTCCTCGACCAACTTACCATGAAGAAAAGCATTGTTAAAATCCATCTACTCAAAGTCCCAGTCATGCTGAGCAACCAGGCTGAGAAGAGCTCTAGCTATGGTGTAGCGGCCGACTGGGGCAAAAGTCTCGTCAAAGTCAATACCAGGGATTTGAGAGAATCACTTGGCAGTGAGGCAAGCCTTGTATCGTTCAATGGTGTTGTCGGGATTTAGCTTGCGACGGTACACCCACTTGGCTACAACCACCTTACGGCCCGGTTGGAGGTCCACGAGCTCGTACACGCCGTGCTCAGACGGTGCGTCGAGCTTGGCTTTCATGGCCTGCTCCCACAAGGGGAAATCAGAGGTCGTGCGAGCCGCTTGCACAGTTAACGGTTCAGGTGGAAGAGGAGAGAGACCAACAGTAGCAAAACACAAGGCAACAAACCCAGCTATAGACGAGGAAAGAGCATAGTGGAACTCTTATTGAATGAGAGAGTAGCCAAGTGTTGTGATGGGGTGTACCACAGAGGCAGCCGCTGGCAATGCTGAGGTTGCAAGACCAAGAGCACGAAGACCAGGGACACCAGAGAAAACATGGTGCGACTGAGATGGAAGTGCCCTGAAATGACCACCATGCGAGTAGGGTGAGACTGGGGGGACCGACGAGATCCGTGCTGTAGCGAAGGGGGCAGCAGATCGCGGGTGCACAGAGGCTGGAGAAGGAGAGTCAGCTGGGACTGAGGGCTCAGAGAGAGCAAGAGGCGGTGCAGACGTGGTACTAGGTTCAGAGGCAGAGGACAAGGCAGAGGGTAAGGGTGAGCAAGTAGGGGACTCAAGGGAGTCAGAATCAGAGGAGACAGGGGACTCTACAGGCGGAGAGGAGGCCAAAGGTGTAGTGGGGACAGGGGAAGGTGGTTCCAAGGAGGAGGGCTCCGAGCCTAGGAATCCGACGGAGACAGGGGGTGGCGAGGGACACATAGAGGGGAGAACAGATGGCCTAGAGGGAAGAGGACCAACCCCACCCCGAGAGGGCAAAGAGAGAGACCCACCGAAATGAGGATAATCACGCTCAAACAAGTGTACAAGGAACAGAGCATCACAAGACTCGATGACACGACAGTGGGAAGGATCCCAAAAGCGCCAAGCTTTGGAGAACAGAGAGACGCCAAGAAAGACACACAAGCGACCACGGGAAGACAATTTACCATCCCGTTGGTCCGTCGGGACCCAAACGAAGGCAAGACACCCCCAGACGCAGGCAAGGCAGAGGTCGGCGCAACGTCCAGTCGAGCTTTCAAAAGGCGTGACAGAGTGAGGGATGTGGCCATGAGGAACCCAATTCAAGTCCCAAGTCTTGTAGGACATGGCTTCAAAGACAAAC
This sequence comes from Penium margaritaceum, assembly GCA_023375785.1. Lineage (NCBI taxonomy): Eukaryota > Viridiplantae > Streptophyta > Zygnematophyceae > Desmidiales > Peniaceae > Penium > Penium margaritaceum. Next base: position 71,413 of record SZWC01013793.1, read on the forward strand.
AAGGGGGACTGTCCAGAGGCAGAGATAAGGGAGCGAACGCCATCGGCAAGGGTGCGTTTCCAACGTTCAGACACGTCGTTTTGCTATGGGATGTATGGGGCAGAGGACTCAATCCAAACACCATGGAACTCAAGAAAGCAAGAGGTGGGACCAAAGAATTTATCATCCCGGTCGCTGCGAAAGACACGCAACGAGTGGAGGCAAGCACGCTCAGCCTGAGGGAGCCAAGACTCAAGAATATCAGTGACATCACTTTTGTGGCGAAGGGCAAAGACCCAGCGGTAGCGAGATAATTCATCTGTCAAACATAGGACATAGCGGCCAAGGCCACCAAGGAAGTCCTGGGGCATGGGACCCATGACATCAGCGTGGACAAGGTCAAGAGGATGGGATGTGGTAGACCCAGTAGTAGTGAATGGGGAGCGGTGCATTTTGCCCCTGGCACAGTCCAGACAGGAGGAGGTGTAGGGAGGTGCAAATGTGGCAGTATCAAGACCGTAGGCTGGTCGAAGGCTGAGAAGGCGCTGGATGGCCGTAGTGTGAATGTGACAGAGGCGACAATGCAGTAGGCCAGCATGGGCTGGAGATAGCAATGGTGCGATGTGAACAAGAGCAGATGTAGCGGAAGACAATAGCAACGTAAGAGGCACACAAAATAGACGACCATAGCGTACATCACGAAGAACAACACGGCCAGACGAGCGAAGAGAAATGGAAGCCAAGCCGCAGTTGGACGAGAAGTCCATGCCCTGGTCGTCAAGGGTGGTCACAGAGAGGAGGCTGACTTCAAGGTCGGACACATAAAGTACATCGAGCAAGTAGAGAATGCCCCCAGTACCGACAAAGCGAACGGCACCAACACCTTGGACTGGGAGAAGCTGGTCGGAGCCAGTGCGCACAGATTGGACGGACCCAACTGGACTGAGGGACACGAACGACGACCGACGTGAATTCATGTGATGTGTGGCCCCAGAGTCAATGATCCAAAGACCTGGGAATGCACGAGTGGATGGGACAACGAGACAGACAACAGTGATACCACGGGAGGAGTTTTTTTTTCTTTTTCTTTTCTTTTTTTTGGTTTTTAAGATGGTCCAGGCAGAAAATCCCTCCCATCGGGCTCCCCAAGGTGCTCCGAACAGTGATACCACGGGAGGAGAGGGGAGACAGGCCACCAAGACGAATGGGGAATGTGTGAGACTGCCACTCTTCAATTCAGTCACGACCATCAGGCAAGACCCCCTGGACACCACCAGACGCAACACCATGAAGGATGGCATCAGACTCACAGACGGACACACGCGACTGGCCACTCACACTCTCACCTCCTTGAGAACAAAAGTGAAGCAAATCTGCCAACCAACGCTCGAGGGTGCACTCCTCATCACGACGGTCAGAGGAGCGGTCCGAGGAGCGGTCGGACGAGCGGTCAAAGAAGTGTCAATCATCACGGGTCCCGGGAGGCACGGAGTAGTGAGACAATGAGGGACCGTAGTAAGGAGGTCCATGCGGTGGCGGGATCCAACCCCACAGGCCGGCCGGAGGCGGTGTTGGCTGGAGAGGAGAAATAGTGGTAGAGAGCGTGGAAGTAGAGGAGGAGGATGAGGAAGATGCAATAGTCACTGCGACGGTGACGGAGGAGGTGGTGACACCTATGCGGGCCCAATGAGCGTGTACGGAGGATGCAAGACGTGCATCATCACGGGGAGCCAGGCATTTGGGCACAGAGTGCCGAGTGGCGCCACAGTTCCAACAGGTGATATTGGCAGCGGCGAGAGCGGAGTTCTTCCCACCACGGCCACCCCCACGTCCCTTATCCCCACGACCACCACCACGACTGGAGCCACCACTTTCCCCACAAGAAGTAGCCTGAGTGGGATGAGCTGCTGCATGAAAAGAGGAGGGGAAGGCGGAAGGCATAGCGGCAGAAGAGGAGGATGAGGATGTAGTAATGGCAGCGGGTACAGCACGATGCATGCGCTTGTTCTATAGGGCGTTCCACCAGTCAGTGAGACGTGAGGCAGTGAAGTCAAAGAGAGGACCCATTCCGGGTAGAGAGTCAGCAGGGGCTGGAGCAGCGGCAAGGCACTCAAGTTCTGCCTAAGAGAGGTGAAGATAGAGGTCAGAAAGCTAAAAAATGAGGCCAGCAATGATGGAGAGGCAGGCCGAGAGGGGGTCTGGAGCTGCCCTGCCAAGGTCCCGTAGTACGCGTAGATTACGCGCCCAATATTCATCTGTAGTCTCATCCATCCGCATCTATAGGGTGTTGAACTGGACAGTCAGTGCACTCTGGGCAGCATTTCCAGTCACGGTTTTGTGGCGGCAAATAAGAGCATAGGCGCCAATGGGATCAGCAGGGGTGCCGCGTGCGGGGTCTACATTGTATGTACCAATGTCATACAGGAGATTCTTGGGGCTTGCTTTGATGAGGGCCCGGACAGCACGAGTAGCCTCAACCGACTGAGGTACAAATGACGACTTGGCAGGGGAGTAATACTCCCAAAGAAGCTCACCCTGGGTCCATGCACTGAAGCGCGTCTCCTAAGAGGTGAAGGTGAGTTTGGACGTGAACTAGGATGGTGGCTTCTTGAAGTCTTTCTGCCTGGTTGGGAGAAGAGCGCGGGCGAGGGCTGCCACTGAGAGAGCGGGAGATGAGGAATTAGCGACACCGCCACTGGAGGAAGCAGAAGAATCAACCGAAGCCGTCTCTGTAGAGGGAAGGACTACAACAAGACCTGGGATGGTGCGAAGACGTTCGATGACTAGTGTAGCTACGGTAGCAGCTAGCTCACGCTGTGCCTCCCGACCCTGGTGGAGCTCGTCTTCAACCTTATGACGCTCTGCTTGTGCCTCACTAAGAGCTGCTTGTAGGGCCTCTATAGTCTCCTCTGGCCCTGGCATGATGAGAAGACGCAAATGTTAATGCAGGCAGTCGGGGTACTAGAGAGGTGAGAGGTCTTGAATATGTTTGCCCCTTGTTCAGTATTGTACGACGGATCAGGAATGCTCTGCCCCTTGTGGAGGTATGACCCCTGGATTTGTTGTAGGGTGACTCAACTATGCTCTGTCTCATGTGAGATATGACCTGTGAGTACACCATGTAGGTGAGTGGTTAACTTGGCCATTTTGTTGATTTGGCCAAGTGAGAGGTCATGAGCTCGATCCTGGCTCCATGCACATCTTGGTTGTTTTAGAAGCTTCCAAGAAAGAAAGTCCATTGCTTCTGGGAAGCAACACGGCTGATCAGTCACCTTGGCACAAGAATGCTTATGTGTCAAGCCCACAGTGCAAGTCTCTTGGTGATGTGGCAGGGTCAAGCCACTTCTTAGGAATGTGCTTTTGAGTTCTAGGACTGGACAGACAGCTATAAAAGGACTTGTGTTGCATGCTGATCAATCAACCCTTGCTTGATTCTCTCTTGCGTATTGATGACTTGAGCTCTTCTTGAGATGTAATGCTAAGGCGTTAGTGCTCTTGAAGGTGAAGTGTATGCCTGATTAAGTTTGGGGTGCACGACACATACCTACAAAGGAAGAAGGTGTAAAAACCTTTGTGAGCTTTTTTGGTTTCGCGGCTTCTCTGCCGGAGGTGGTTAGCTCAGTAGCTAACAAAGGGTTATGGGCCCACTCCTCTGGTTAGAGAAGTTTCACGCACGCAACCGCCAAAGTCACAAGCAGTGAGAGCGCCTTCGCTCTCACCCATCCTCTCTGTTTGCAGGTCAATCATCAGCCGGAGGGGAATGCAACGCATCTGCACCTTTCTGCCTTGGGAGCTGACATCAGCCTACATCAGCCTACATCATCCTACATCTGCTTGCATCCGCCAACGTGAACAGGGCCAGTAGTTGCCTCTTCTCACCAACAGCCTACAACGGCCTCAAACACAGGTGCATTGGCATCAACAACAGGTGCAGCAGCTATAGCAATTGTAGGTGTAGGGATGGCAGGGACAGGGGAACCAAGGAATCATTCTCCCATCCTCAAGTTTGATGGAGAGGGGTTTGCTCTCTGGAAGTGGCAGTTTGAGATCATCATGGATGATAGAAACTTGCTAGGACATGTTGACGGAGGTATCCCAGCACCAAAGGAGGAGGGTGCTGACTTTGTGGCATGGGTCAAGCTCAACAAGAAGGCTCTTGCCGTTCTTGTGTCCTCCATACAACCCTCAGTCCTCTCACACATCAGCGGTTGTACAGTGGCAGCCGCGGCATACGCCAAACTGGGCAAGGTGTTTCAGTCCTCCTCACTTGCCAACCGTCTCTTCATTCTACAAAACCTCATCAGTATGAGGCTTGGTGAAGGGGAGGATGTCTCCGCCTTTATGCAGAAGTTTGAGACTCTCTTGCAACAAGCCAACGGCATGGGGTGGGACCTGAAATCGGATATGCAGGCCATGATTTTTCTGATGACGCTACCGGAGAGCTGGGGTCCCATGATCACAGTGATTGGAGGGTGGACGGAAGAGCAAGTATCCTACACCACCGTCTCGGAGTATGTACGGAATGAAGCCATGCATCACAGCAGTAGTGAAGCAAACATGGCTGCCTTTGCCTCACGAAGCAGCGGTGCCTTTCGTAACACCTCCTCCTCTGGATACAAGGGAAACAACGGCACTGGTGGAAGGGGTCTCAAGCGTCAAGGAAACTGCCATAACTGTGGTAAGGCTGGACACTGGGCTCGGGAGTGCCGGGCACCCAAGAAGGAGGGAGGAGACGAGGATGAATGGCGAGGGGGACATGGCGGGAAGGATCCCACAAGCTTGATGGCCGAGTGTGCCTCCAACAAAGGGAGGGAGATACTCAGGCCAGGAGCTTACGGCTTTGAATAGGGTACAAACGAGCACACCACCTATGAGAAGAGAGACTTCATCTCTCTTGCTCCATGCAACAAAAGCTTCAGAGTCGCCAACGGCAAGGTTGAGGCAGCTGAGGGGATTGGTGACAAGCTGGTCTCAGTGGGTGTCAACGGTGCGGATTCCGACCTCAAGCTAGAGGGGGTAGTCTACTTGCCCTCCTTCACAGCCAACCTGCTCTCTATCTCTAAGATAACTGACCATGGCATGACAATTGTCTTTACAGAGAAGGAAGCAGTGATAGTCCCTACCAAGGACATCAGCATTTCCGACCCTGCCAAGAAGGTTGTTGCACAGGTCCCTCGCGTTGATGGACTCTACGTCTTGCAAACCAAGACAACATCAACGGCTGAATCTTTGGCCGGGAGTGACAATGAGGAGAGCAACAATGCAGACTCTGATGACGGAGGACATGTTGGAGCAGCGGAAGCAGTGGCACCGGAAGATTCGGCAACAAAACCAGACGCAAATGCAGCCACCGAGGCTGTTCATTCTAGCCAGTGCACATCGTCGGAGAACCTGTGGCACAGGCGCTTTGGGCATGTGGCTCATTGCACATTGGTACTCATGGATAAGCAGGAGCTAGTGCGTGGGATGGAGCTAGGTGATGAGGCGGAGGGAGCTGGGATCTTGTGTGAGCCATGCCTTCAAGGCAAGGCCAAGAAGAAACCTTTCAAGCGTAATGGTACGCGTGCTCTCGCACCCCTTGACCTCATCCACTCTGACGTGTGTGGTCCCTTTCGCATACCGTCCAATGGAGGCAACAGATATTTCCTCACATGTATCGACGACAACAGCCGCAAGGTCTGGATATACTTTCTCAAAAAGAAAAGTGAGGTGAAGGAGAATCTACAAGCCTTTGTCGCTATGGTCGAGCGACAGAGTGGAAGGAAGGTGAAGGCATTTAGGACGGACAATGGGGGGGAGTACGAAGCCTGTAGGGAGTGGCTCAAGGCATAGGGCATTGAACACCAGAAAACTACTCCCTACTCACCTCAAAGCAACGGCGTAGCAGAGAGGATGAATCAGACCCTCCTTGGCATGACAAGGTGCATGCTCTTTGACGCCAAGCTACCTCCTAGGTTCTGGGCTGAAGCAGCACGCACGGCTACGTATCTTGTGAACCTCACACCTGCAGCAGCTCTGTGAAGGAGAGGCAAGAAGAAGCAGACACAGCAGCTGAAGACACCTCAAGAAGCATGGTCGGGCAGGAAGCCGGACGCCTCCCATCTCAAGGTGTTCGGTTGCACCGGCTTTGCCAAGGTCCAGGCGGGTGAGGGTCCTGGAAAGCTCGATGCAAGAGCACGAAAGTGTATTTTCATCGGCTATGGCACCGCCCACAGAGCTTATAGAATGTGGGACCTAGGAGCTAAGAAGGTCATCCGCAGCAAAGACGAGGATTTCCACGAAAGTTCAATGAGTAAGGGAGAACTTCTTGAACTTGAGAACACTCCAAAACAGGGAGAGTGGCTCACTCTTCTTGAGGAGGGAGACGAAGCACCAGCACAATGGCATGGGCTGGGTACTACAACAGGGAGAGAAGCTGATGAAGATGACTCGGAGGAATCAGCCTCCGAGTCCGACGTATCTGATCCTCCAGACCATGAGGAGGATACCTCTCCCCCCATCGATGACAGAGAAAACCTCCAGCCTCTACATCAACAGCAATAGCAAGCAGGTCCAAGGAGTAGTTCACGTCTGAAAGTTCCTCGGCAGCATTACGATGCAGATAGGGGTGAATGGACAGGCTTCAACTATTCGTTCATGGTTCAAGAGGAGCCAACGTCTGTCGCAGA
>SZWC01013794.1:0-16172 GCA_023375785.1 Penium margaritaceum
ACATGCACCGAGCAAGAGCATGGGTTCCGTGGGTGCCTCTCTCGACGTCGGTGAAGAACATGGCGCACTTCGCACAAGGTCAGTGGGTGCCCACACATGTGGGATTACCAACAGCACTGCAATCTCTAGCTTCGACCGTTTGTTGCTCCCAATGAGGGCACATCCCCCGTTGGCAAGCACTCATGTGCATCTCCATGCATTCATGAATGCACGTGTCTGTGTGTAGGGTAGCTGTCCGCCACCAACTGCTTGAACCATGCCGTTTGACAGTCAGGAGACTTGTGCACGAAGTATTCACCCAATAGGAAAGTGGGCTTCAGCGCACGGCAGTCCCTGTCAACACCTCCCACTCTCCCCCCCATCTCTCCCCCCCATGCCCCTTTGCTTTCTCTTCCTCTTTGTTCTTTCCTTTCCCTCCAGTGCACGTCCCTCCCTCCATCCCTGCCTCCCTCGTTCCCTCAATCCCTCCCTACCTATCTCCCNCTCGAGCCCGCTTTCGGTGAGGCAGGTGTTCGGAGCGGGAGGTGGCGAATGTTTGACTACGGCTTGCTGTCCAACTGGTGGCGATACGGGCGCCCTGATCCGCCTCCGTACGACCCCTCCCGCATCCCTCCATCCATCCCCTTCACCTTCGCATACGGTGGCGCCGACGCGCTCGCGTCGCCGCCGGATGTTGCAAGGCTCGTAAGCGCCTTGCGCCGGTACCCAAGGCTCCTCTCTCTTCCCCACTACGCCCATCTGGACTTCCTGCTTGGCAAAAGTGTGAAGGGAGATGTGTACGACGATGTCGTCGCCTTCTTTGGGAACATCGGCGGCGCAAGGAGCTCAAGCCTGGAGCGCGAGTGATGTTTCGCAATGGACGAATAAGGACCATCGCATGCGTTCTTGTAAATGGGTGAGGATCTCATCCTCTCGCTTCAACGTCTTGCAGCTGTGCCACACGCACACGGCGACAGAAGTACTCCCACATGTGTTTCTGTACATAAGACAAGTTGTGGGGCTTTGGTGGGGATGACCGGAACCCCAGCCCCTCATTGTTTTGAAAGCAAGATTGATGTAAAGTTGTGCCAAACGGAAGCACATCCCTCCACTCCAGCAACATCCTTCTCAGGCTTGTGTGCCTTGGAGATTGAAGCCCATGTCGATGTAAGACGTTTAGCTGAGAAGTGAGCAGCTTGGGACGAATCAGCAAGAGGGAGATCAAGGGCGAGAGTTGATGAGATCAAGGCATGACTCTTTCTGGGGTTTGGGATGCATTCGAACACAAACTCCTCCTGCTTCCGGCATCAGGCATTGTCAACTTGGCACTTGTCCATTGAGCTTGGCGCCGTGACTGGAACGTCCTCACAGTTTTGATACAAAAGGAAACGCTAGGCAGCAGGTTGGGGCAGCAACGCTGTTGATGCAGCGTGCAGGCTTCCACGCGTGCTGCTTAAGTGTGCTGCCCCCTCAGTCTGCTGCTCTAGAGTTAAAGTCTGGAAGCTCTGGGTTTGTTACTCAGAAATGCGCGCGCCAGTGTTAGTGCCAGAAAGCAATTGTCAACTGATAGTGACTGATTAGGAATGAAAAATGAACAACATCAGGAGACCCCACCAAGTTCTAGCTCCCCCCCTAGCTTTGTAGAGTTTGTTGCTCAGCTAACCAGCAAATCAGAAAACAGACATAGACCTATTATTTGCCAGGCATGATTTCTCGGTGAGCCCTACGAGACGGCTGACAACCCAAAACCCGGGTTTGTTTTGCCCGAAAACTGGACCATTCCATAAAACTGACGCTGCAAACGCAGTCGTGCGGTCAGAAAAAACTAGAAAATAGCAGCAAAGAGTTATGGCTGCCTCAACCCAGGCAGTGCGTACGATGGTCCATGATACCAAACAGTGCCACGCAACATGAGACATGGACCCTAGGCAGAGCATGACGCTGCAGACGCAACGGTACAGTCAGATCCAACGCCTGACGCATGCAGACAACATATGCGGTGGCAGTGACCGCCGGCGGCCCGACTGCCGAGGAGGCCTGCTGATTGAGCTGAGCACGTCGCCGGAGAGAGGAGGCTCCAACGAACTGCGAGTAGGCCTCAGCGGGCGTCGGCTCCATCGGACGACACTCCAGTAGCGTCGAGTCTCGCCGTGAGTTATCTGCACAAGCCGAGAGGATACAACAGAGCACAATGAGGATGCGCAGAAACCAACACTTCCCCACGACTCATAGGCGTAGAGCACATGGGTGGGCAGAAACACAATCAAGAATCAGACTCCCCTAGGGCATACAGGGACGCACGCAGGGACAAAGAGGGTAACTCACGAACGCACACAGACCGAAATAACAGCCTTGTTGAACGAGTCGCGCTTCAATGCCTTGGTCAAGAAGTCAACCAGTTGTCGTGTTGTCTCAATCCACACAATTCTCTTGCTGCAGTCACACAACAATGAACGCGCATAGTGATACTCAACGTTGATGTGCTTTATGCGTGTGTGATACACGCCGTCATTGTCGGCGATGGCCATGGCACTCTCATTGTCACAATGCAGCGTGATGGATGCAACGGACTGACGCAACTTGGACAACATACGACGCAGCCACACACTCTCACACGCGCCTGAGCCAAGGGCAACGTACTCAGCCTCAGCGGTGCTACATGCAATGCACCCCTACTTGCCATTGCGCTAGTACACAGTTGTGCTGCCGATGAGAAAGATCCAGCCTGTGCGACTCTTACCGTTCAGACTGCCGGCCCAGACATTGTCGGTGTAGCCCGCCGCGACGACAGACGGCTGGCGGCAGAACATGAGACCTCGCCAAGGAGTTGAGACGACGTAGCACAGTACTTGGACCGCTGCCTCGAAGTGGAGGTGACACGACTCCTGAGAAAACTGAGCCAGGAGGTTGACGGCGAACGCGATGTCTGGGTGCGTCGTTGTCGCCAGGAACATCAGTGACCCGATGACTTGCGGATACGTGGTCGTGTCAACTCGCTCCCCCACAACAGCTGGGTCAGGACTCTTCAGCTTCACCTGGCCATCAGGTGACATGGGTGAAGATGCGCTCCGCACAAGGGGCGGATCCTTAGCGAAGCGAGTTGAAAGGGTCTGCACATAGACAGCCTGATGGACGTGTAGGATGCCCTGGGAAAGATCATGCTCGAGCTCCATACCCACGAAGACTCGCGTAGACCCGAGATCCTTCATGTGGTAGGTGGTGTGTAGCACATCCTTGACACAGTGGATGGTAGCCATGTCTGGCGACGCGATGAGGAGATCGTGGATGTAGACCAGGACAACGTTGAAGGTCTTGCCTCCCGGACTGATGAGTTATGCGCGGTGAGCAGTGTTGCGATGGAGGCCGCCTCGGAGGAGCGTGCCGCTAATCTCCTGGTTCTAGCACCAAGGCGTCTGCTTCACGCCATAGAGGGCCTTTCACAACCGCCAGACTTTCCCAGTGCCGTCATTGAAGCCTGGGGGCTGCATCATGTAGAGCTCCTCTCCCTTCACCGGGCCATGGAAGAAAGCATTGCTCACATCCATCTGATGCAGCTCCCACCCGTGCTGGGCAACCAAGTTGAAGAGAGCACGGCTAGTGGAGAACCGGCCGACTGGGGCAAAGATCTGGTCGTAATCAACCCCAGGGACGTGAGCAAACCCCTTGGTTTTGAGGCGGGCCTTTTTCTTTTCCAAGGACCCGTCCGACTTCCATCTGCACCGGAAGACCCACTTGGCACTGATTGTCTTCCAACCACGAGGGAGGTCGACGAGGTCATACACGTGGTGCTGCCGGATAGCATTGAGCTTGTCGGTGCAGGCTACGTCCCAGGGAGCGACCTCAGGAGAGGCTCGAGCCTCGCGAATGGTGGCTGGGTCCTCTAGGCATGCCATGGAGCGGACTGAGAGAGCGTGTGCATCTCGAGCTCCAGGTGGGATGCGCGCGAGTGCGGTCATGACAACATGTCGATGCTCGCAATGAAGCATGACGTAGCCAAGTGTAGAGCCCGGATGAAGGTCTACAATAATGGCCGAAGCGATCAGTCCGAGGGCCTTGGTGCCAGGGTCCCCACTCACAACCGTAGGATTGGAAGAGATACATGGAGCGACGGGGGGTTGAGACGCCACAGGGCGTGGTGCTGCGGTCTGCGTGCTCACAGACGGCTTGGGTCGGAGGCTACTGCCTGGGCCACGCGTGTAGCGTGGTAGGAAAAGAAATGGCACCAAGTCCGACGGCCCGACGGAGGTAGATGGGGCTGCCGGCACGGAGGGACAAGCGGACGCGACTGGGGTCGCCGGCCAGGAGGGGCCAGCGGGCTCGACTGGGGCCGCCGGCCCGGAGGGGCAAGCGGGCACGACTGGGGATGCCGGCCCAAAGGGACCAGCGGACGCGACTGGGGCCACCGGCTGAGAGGGGCCAGCGGGCGCGACTGGGGCTGCTGACCTAGAGGGACTTGCCGACACAGCTGGGGCCGCTGGTCCGGAGGGGTCGGTGGGTGCGACTGGGGATGCCGGCTGAGAGGGACCAGTGGACGCGACTGGGATTCACGATCCGGAGGGGTCGGTGGGAGCAACTGGGGCTGCTGGCCCGGAGGGGCCAGCGAGCGCGACGGGGGCTGCTGGCTCAGAGGGACCAAGTGATGTGCCACCCGGAAGCGACAGGACAGAGGACGGACTCACCACTCCCCCTCGCGATGGGAGGGACACAGACGAGCCGGAATGAACAAGATCATGAGGAAAACGCTCCTCAAAGAAGAGGGCTTCGCGAGACTTGACAATGTAGTGCCGAGAGGGATCCCAGAAGCGCCACGCCTTGGAATGACAAGAGACACCAAGAAATGTGCATGGACGACCGCGAGGGGCGAGCTTGCTGCCCTGTTGCGGGGCAGGCAGCCACACAATGGCCACACAGCCCCAGACACGAGCTGGGCGGAGGTCAGCTCGCTAACCGCACCAATGCTGGTACGGCGTGGACTGGTGGGGAAGGGGTCCAGGGGGAATCCGATTCCAGACCCACGTCATGTAGGCCATGGCTTCAAAATAGAAGCCATCGGAGAGGCCAGACTCAACCTGCATGGTGCGGACAGCGTCAGCCATGGTACGATTCCAACATTAAGACGCCGTTCTGGTCAGGCGTGTAGGGCGCGGACGTCTCGTGGTGGATTACGCGGGAGGCGAGAAAAGTCATGGTCTGGCACATGTAGTCACCGCCGCGATCGAGGCGAAAGCGACGAAGAGATCGACCACAATCGCACTCCGCAAGGACAAGCCAGTCCTGAATGGCATGGATGACATCGCTCTTCTGTAGAAGGCAGAAGACCCAGCGGTAGCGAGAGTAGTCGTCCGTGAGGGTGAGGACATATCGGCCATGCTCTCCGACAGACTCGGTAGGTAGAGGACCCATGACATCGGAATGGACCAGGTGTAAAGGGGCGGATGAACGGGAGGAGGACAGTAGGTATGTGGACCGGTGCATCTTGCCCTGAGCGCAATCGACACACTCTGTGGGGCACGGGAGAGGGAAAGTCTACGGGTCAAGGCCCTTGGTCGGCTTGGTGCGGAGCATGCTATCTACGGCAACAGAGTGGACGTGGCAAAGGTGGCGGTGCAAGAGGCGGGTGTGCTGTGGAGAGGGCGTACTAGTGACGAACACATGGCCCGTGGTGGCCAACGAGGAGGGGACGGAAGGAGAGGAGGACAGAAGAGGTATGTGCCATAGGTTGTCACGGGCGGTGGCGTGCAGAACAACAAGACTGGACAACTGCAACAACACAGTGCCAACACCACGCGAGTAAACAACGTCCGTGCTCATGCGGTCAAGGGCAGTAACAAACAAAAGGCTGAGCTCAAGACCTGGGACGAAGAGGACATCGGTCGAGAGGATATCACCGGCAGGACCATGGAAACGAACGACCCCGACATTGCGGACAGGTAACACCTTTCCGGAGCCTGTTCGAACCCCGAATACATCGCCAACAGGACTAAACATACTAAAGGCCTCGCGAGAGGCCGTCATGTGATGCGTGGCTCCGGAGTCGATGATCCAGGTATTGGTAGGGTCCTGGACCGGTGTCGCCAGATCACTGACAGCCACATGGCAACAAGCGAGAGACGCAAACACGGTGGAAGTGGGCACGAATCGAGACTACCAATCATCAAGCCACCCAACGTTGTCACGAAAGGGGGTAGAGGAGATCACAGAAGATGGCAAGACAGACGGGGAAGTTGGACATGAACACAGCTCGAGCTCACTCATGCAGGGCAATGGGGACGAGCAGGAGTTGATGCAACTCGTACTTCCCTGGGGGGGAGGGCGAGGCAAGTCGAGCTAAAGCACAATGAACTGCTCTAGTTGACGCTCGCGCATGGACGGCCTGGGAGTGTAGACTGAGTGCAAAGTGATGGCGCTCGAGCCCGGATAAAAGGAGGATTGTCCCAGTGAAGGGAAGGGAGGCGCCGGCGGCTGCGGATGATACTGCTGAGGAGTTGGCGTTTACGGGACTGGTGTTGCGGTCGGAGGAGTACAGCTGCTGGACGGGGTTGAGGCGTCATAGGTGGCGACAGCTACGACGGCAGAGGCGAGACGACGCTCCCACTGGCGACGCATGGTGGCGATGACGCGCACCTCCTCCATTGGTAGTGGGCACGTGTACCACCCGTGCCCTGGCTGGCCACAGTTGTGGCACACGGGGCCACTACTGGACCCAGTTAACTACCGTTGCTGCTGCTACTACTACTGATCCTTGCCCTTCTTGCCCCGGCGCTTCTTCTTCCCTGGCGACAAGGAGCTGGTGGAGGTAGCGGCTGTGGGGAAAGCGATGGCCACGAAAGCGATGGCAAGGGAGGCGAGGGCCTTTGTGCACTTGAGACGGGACTCTAGGTGAGCTTCCTCAATCATGAGGAAGAGCTCGTATGCCCAGGGCATGAGGGTGCCCTGGGCCGCCATGGTGGAGAGGACATCCAGGGAGTAGTGGACAAAGACGTCCCCGTACGCGCCGGTGGCACCACACTTGATGGTGAGGAGAGTGGCCAGAGGGGGTGGAGCAGAGGTGCCAAGGTGACGGAGTATGTCCTCAGCCCGTTGCTAGCAAGCGATGACTGTCTCGGTCTCCCCCATGTGCAGGGAGTTGAACTCCCGCAACAGTTGGCTGGTCTCAATGTTGCTGGACAGGCGATGGGGACCAGTGAGGACGTGCCACGTGGCTACAGGGTCTGGGGTGCTGCCAGTGGTAAAGTCGCCAAGAAAGGGCTCTAGGGCCAGGTGGTAAGCCGGAGGAGCGACGGGGATGAGGGCACGTACGGCGTGACCGGCGTCATACAACTGGTCGGCCTGGATGGAGTCGTACGGTAGGGTGTAGTATGCCTACAGACACTCACCCTGTGCCCAGATGCGAAAGCTAAGCTCCCAGCTCCGGAACTGCTCGCCGGCCTGAAGCGGCGGGGGCGGCATCTCAAAGTCCTTTTTCTTGCAACCAGCGCCCAGAGTGGGGCGAAGGACGGCGGTCACTGTCTGCCGCTAGAGTTGAGTGTGCTTTTGTGCCACGTAATACATGGTAGCGGACATAGCGGGGCTAGCGTGCCCTGGATGAATGAACAACGGAGGGGCACTTGTGGTAGTCTGTGAGGCCAGTGGCTGTAGTGTAGCAAGCTACTTTGTCGGGGTGGCGAGCTGTTGCTAAATGGCAGTCAGGGGGTAAGAGGTGCCAGCGACGACTCCTGTGGACTGTTGCTGCTGTTGTTGTTGCTGCAGCTATCACTATTGCTACTACTAATGTTTCAGTTGCTACAATTGGTGCAAGAAAGGGGGGCTGGGGGTCTCCCCAACTGAGAAGGACCCCTCCCCACTAGGGCTGTTAGCCATGGTGGGTTTTGGTGCCCCTTTTTTTTGTGTGGTGCTGATGTCAATAGTGACGTCAGCCGAGGACGGCCGACGTCAGCAACTGCCGCCGCGTTATCTACAAGGCTACTGCTGTAGATGTCTCTCCCACAACTTTTTACCCCCTCCTCTTTTTTGTGGTGATGACGCGAGCAGTGACATCAGTAGTGGGATGCTGACGTCAGCAGCGGTCATTGTTGGGGCCACTACTGTAGTAGCAGCTGATGCTGTTGCTATAGTTGTTGTTGCTGCTACTACATCTGCTATTGCTGCTGCTACTACTGTTGCTACTGCTACTGTGGCGGCTGTCGCTCCTGCTTCTACTGCTATTGCTGTTGCTGCGGCTGTTGCTGCTGCTACTGCTGCTACTGGTGTTGCTGCTGTTGTTGTTGCTGCTGCTTCCGTTGGTGCTAGTGCTGCTAGTGCGGCTGTTGTTGTAGCAGCAACTGCTGCCGCTGCTACTGCGAATCGCTACGGCTGCTATGGCTATTGCATTAGCTATGGAAGCTACTGCAGCCGCAGCGAAGGCGCTGGAGGGGTGGGAGATGTTTTTTCTGTTTTTGTTTCCTTTTGTTTGTCACAGTGAGCTTCACTGCTCGCTATGGACAGTGGGCTACGGGTAGCGAGATCGCTGCTCGTTGCTTGCAGTCCACTGATCACTGCAAGCAGCGGGCTTGCTACTAGTAGCTAGTCGCTCACGGCGTGTTGCGGGCTACAATCAGCAGCAGCAGCTGCTGCTTGTTGCTACTACTACTGCAGCCGGTTGCTGCTACTACCGCTGTTGTGGTTGCTGTAGCTTGCTGCTGCCGCTACTCTCTAGTGCAACTGCTGCTCGCTGCCGCTACTACGAGCTGCTACTGCGAGCTGCTACTGCTACTCGCCAATACTGCTTGCTACTACGAGCTGCTGTTGCTGTAGGCTGCTGCGAGCTACAGCTACTGCTGAACGTAGCTACTACTGGCTGCTGTTGCCACTGCTCGCTTCTGTTGCCTGCTGCTGCTGTTACTATAGGCAGCTGCTGCTGCTTGCTAGTGCTAGTCATTGCACCTGGATGACCTTGCCGTGTGTGTAGTCGCCCACAGGTGTCGGACGCGGCCTGCCGCTCACCTCCTCGCGTCACGCGTGGGGTTCGGTGTTGCTGAAAAAAAACTGCCAGCATTTCCCCTAGCCCAATGGCCATGGGGAAAAATCTGACGCCGCCACCAGGCGGGTCAATGCTGCCGGAAAAAATCCAGCAGAATTTCCCCTACATTGGTGGGTATGGAGGTCTGCTGGCGTTGTCTGGCACTTGTAGGCCAGTCTTCTGCTGCTGCTGCTATTGCGCTCTCGCTCTGATACCAAAAACGAAATGCTAGGCAGTAGGTTGGGGTAGCAGTGTTGTTGATGCAGCAACTGCTGTCGCTGCTGCTACGTATTGCTACGGCTGCTATGACTGTTGCAGTAGCTATGGAAGCTACTACAGCCGCAGCGAAGGCGCTGGAGGGGTGGGGGATGTTTTTTCTGTTTTTGCTTCCTTTTGTTTGTCACAGTGAGCTTCGTTGCTTGCTATGGACAGCGGGCTACGGGTAGCAAGATCGCTACTCGTTGCTTGCAGTCCACTGATCGCTGCGAGCAGCGGGCTTGGTACCAGTAGCTAGTCACTCGCGGCGTCTTGCGGGCTGCGATCAGCAGTAGGTGCTGCTGCTTTATGCTGCTGCTACTATAGCCGGTTGCTGCTACTACCGCTGTTGCGGCTGCTGTAGCTTGCTGCTGCCGCTACTCGCTAGTGCAGCTGCTGCTCGTTGCCGCTGTTGCGAGCTGCTACTGCTACTCACCGCTACTGCTTGCTACTACGAGCTGCTGTTGCTGCAGGCTGCTGCGAGCTGCTGCTACTGCTAAACGCAGCTGCTACTGGCTGTTGTTGCCAGTGCTCCGCTTCTGTTGCCTGCTGCTGTTGTTACTGCAGGTAGCCGCTGCTGCTTGCTAGTGCTAGTCATTGCACCTGGATGACCTTGCCGTGTGTGTCGTCACCTGCAGGTGTCGGACGCGGCCTGCCGCTCACCTCCTCGCGTCACGCGTGGGGGTCGGTGCTGCTGAAAAAAATTGCCAGCATTTCCCCTAGCCCAATGGCCGTGGGAAAAAACTTGACGCCGCCACCAGGCGGGTCAATGCTGCCGGAAAAAATCCAGCAGAATTTCCCCTCCACTGGTGGGTATGGAGGTCCGCTGGCTTTGTCTGGCACTTGTACGCCAGTCTTCTGCTGTTGCTGCTATTGCGCTCTCGCTATGATACCAAAAACGAAATGCTAGGCAACAGGTTGGGGTAGCAGTGTTGTTGATGCAGCAATTGCTGCCGTTGCTGCTACGTATTGCTACGCCTGCTATGGCTGTTGCAGTAGCTATGGAAGCTACTGCAGCCGCAGCGAAGGCGTTGGAGGGGTGGGGGATGTCTTTTCTGTTTTTGTTTCCTTTCGTTTGTCACAATGAGCTTCGTTGCTCGCTATGGACAGCGGGCTACGAGTAGCAAGATCGCTACTCGTTGCTTGCAGTCCACTCATCGCTGCGAGCAGCGGGCTTGGTACCAGTAGCTAGTCACTCGCGGCGTCTTGCGGGCTGCGATCAGCAGTAGGTGCTGCTGCTTGTTGCTGTTGCTACTGCAGTCGGTTGCTGCAGCTACCGCTGTTGCGGCTGCTGTAGCTTGCTACTGCCGCTACTCGCTAGTGCAACTGCTGCTCGCTGCCGCTACTACGAGCTGCTACTGCTACTCGCCGCTACTGCTTGCTGCTACGAGCTGCTATTGCTGCAAGCTGCTGCGAGCTGCTGCTACTGCTGAACACAGCTGCTACTGGCTGCTGTTGCCAGTGCTCGCTTCTGTTGCCTGCTGCTGCTGTTGCTGCAGGCAGCAGCTACTGCTTGCTAGTGCTAGTCATTGCACCTGGATGACCTTGCCGTGTGTGTCGTCACCCGCAAGTGTCGGACGCGGCCTGCCGCTCACCTCCTCGCGTCACACGTGGGGGTCGGTGCTGCTGAAAAGAATTGCCAGCATTTCCCCTAGCCCAATGGCCGTGGGAAAAAATTTGACGCCGCCACCAGGCGGGTCAATGCTGCCAGAAAAAATCCAGCAGAATTTCCCCTGCACTGGTGCGTATGGAGGTCCGCCGGCATTGTCTGGCACCTGTACGCCAGTCTTCTCCTGCTGCTGCTACTACGCTTTGGCTCTGATACCAAAAAGGAAATGCTAGGCAGCAGGTTGGGGTAGCAGTGTTGTTGATGCAGCGTGCGGGCCTCCACCTGCTCATTCTTGTACCACAACAATTGCCATGTCTTCTCCTCCGTAAGACTCGTTGGGTTGGCATCCCTCGTGCGTTGCACCACCGTTGATTTCCTAAATCCCATTGCAGTGGCACATGTAGTGGCCACCTTAACATGCACTTGAACCAATGGCTTTGCCTCTTCATGCCAATGCGCTCCACCTAGAGCAGTCATTCTAGAAACATATATGCAGTCATGATTAAGTAAGTGAAAATGGTGTTTCGGATCCAAGGGTCCCAGATGTGAATCGGATGGTGCCTTTTGTGACACAATGTATGGGTCTCTTTACGAAGCATCACAAAACTTTTGACTATGGATTGCGATGTAGCACACTGATGAATTCTTGTTGTCTGGCTACGAGTTGACTGTGCGGTCATAAGTCTCTTGCATGAGAGGGTAGTCAGTCTAGAGGTCAAGGTGTGTTGACAAAATGAGACACTACACGAGAATTTCCTCATGACCTGTAGAAAACATGCACTCAAATGCATATGAATGTGAGGTTGCATGGATCTTGTGTGACTGGGGTATGCGCGGATTCTTCACAACCCTTAAGAANTATGGATTGCGATGTAGCACACTGATGAATTCTTGTTGTCTGGCTACGAGTTGACTGTGCGGTCATAAGTCTCTTGCATGAGAGGGTAGTCAGTCTAGAGGTCAAGGTGTGTTGACAAAATGAGACACTACACGAGAATTTCCTCATGACCTGTAGAAAACATGCACTCAAATGCATATGAATGTGAGGTTGCATGGATCTTGTGTGACTGGGGTATGCGCGGATTCTTCACAACCCTTAAGAATCAAGTTTGCTACTTCAATAGTGGTGGTATGCAAGCGTCACCTCGCTTCACCATTCCACTAGTCATTTATTCACTTCATGTTTCTATGGTCCATGAAAATATTCTCACCCCTTCTCATGTGACCGCCCATTTGAAGGACTCACACTTACACAACTGAAGCAGACCACTGCTATAAGTTGCAAGTTGGAGTTTGGAGCTTCACATGAAGACGCAACAGAAACTTTGCAGGTGTCTGAAATTCATTCAATTATGAGTTCTGTCATCTTGGTTGCTTCCAGAATAACTTGATGTCTTCAGGTAAACCTGGCAATGTTGCGATTGAGGCTTATGTTTGCATTGTTCTTCAACTTCTAGCGTAATTGACATGGCCTGACATTCTGCAACACCTTACTCTTTAGAGAAGTCTTGCAAACTTAGATTCCTAAAGAGAATAGAAAATAAATGCATGCTTGATGGATTCAAGCCAAGAAGAGAGTTACACACATTTAGTAAACATTACTTTGTTCTTTGTGTGTGACTCATTTTCTTAGAACAATCACTCCACAACGTACCAAATTTTAGATTTTTTTTAACTGATTTTTATCATTGGTTTGCATTGGCTATGGTAGGAATGTTGGGTAAGACAACGGCAATGGTCCCTAGCCCTGAAAATATCTTCGAATTAACTTAACTTATTAATTTTTATCATGTTTTTTTTTTTTCCATTTTGTATACAACTTTCAAGTGGTTGAATGTCAAAATACATCTTAAATGTTGTGGTTATGGTTTCTTTACATTTAATGCTATAAGAAAAACTTATTCTGGTTAAAATAAGCGAATTTTTTGAATTTAATTACAATTTATATTTTTTTAAGTCACATGAATGCTTTTTTTTCACTCAGAATAGGTTGCCCTCTGGGCCGGATGAAGTCCCCTGGTGTCTCTTGGTGCTGACGTTACGTCCTGCTTCATTAGTCACGAGCAGAGTTGGAAGCAAAATGTCGCCTGACAAGAGCAGTGCAGTTCCCTTCGTACACATCGGATGGCGTCACATTGTTGATAGGATGGTGCTTCCTCCGACCGAAGCATCGTTCGCGGTGGGCCCTACGCCGAACATTCCAACCGTAGTCTCACGTCATTTCAACCCTGCTGACGCAGATGGACTGATGTTACCAATCCATCATGGCGTGAACGACCTACGCCTTTGGGCATTCGAGTGATGCGTATGTCGCTGTGTTCCTTCAGACGCACACTGCCAGAGCTCGAATGTGAATGGGCAGACACATCGCAAATCGACTCGGTTTTCTAACAAGGCCAATGTGTATGCCATGCTCGTAATAGCGTAGCATCATCTTGTGCGTCACGCTTTTCCGAATCGCGAGGAGCTGGCGCGAAAGCGGATCACATCGCGCGCCGCCTCTATCCACACGCGGCGCCTGCGGAGGGATCAGCTGCAGCAGCGGCAGCGGAGGTAGCGACGGCATCCACGCATTGTCCGCATAAAGTGGTCTGCGACCAACTCATACACGTAACCGGACCTTCAACTCGTCTCAGCTCTCGGCCTTACTGACAGTTGCAGAGTGTGCTTCTCTTACGCAACACCACAACCTCCCATCAGCCCCGGTGTCCGCAAAGAAACCACTCCGGAGGAAACTGCAGCACAGATCGGCATCCCTTCGCGACAGATCGGCACAGATCGGCGTCCCGTCGGCGTTCTGCACTGCTTTCTGAGTCGCAAGCTCTCATTTGCCCTTATCCTGAAATGGCTCAAGCCGCCACCCCGACGGTGTACGGTTTCCAGCTGTCTCCGTTCGTCCAGCGTGTGCAGCTGTGCCTGCACGAGCTGGGCCTGGACGACTATGACCTTGTGTCCATTAACCCCATGAAGGGCGAGGGCAGGCTGCCCGAACATCTGGACCGCAGCCCGCTGGGCAAGGTTCCCGCCTACTCCGACGGGGACGTCACGATCTCCGAGTCACGCGCGATCTGCCGCTATCTCGCCGAAATGCACGGTCCTTCGTCCGCCGTCTCCTCGTCTACTGGTAATGGCGGAGTGTCGCACGAGCTGCCTGACCTGCTGGGGGCTGACGTGGCGGAGCGCGCTCGCGTGAACCAATGGGTGGATATCGAGGCCACGTCGTTCAACCCCGTCGCCTTCACCATCGTCCGCGAGCGCCTCGTCAAGCCGCTGCGCGGCGCGACGCCCGACGAAGCCGTCGTGAAAGACAACGAGGAGAAGCTGGCGGCTATGTTGGACCGGTACGAGGCGTACCTCGCGAAGACTGGTTTTCCTTACCTCGCCGGAGAGAGGTACACGCTGGCGGACCTGACGCACATCCCCGTGACGGCGCTGCTGAAGCGCTGCGAGCTGCAGCACATGCTCGAGTCGCGCCCGCACGTGCGCGAATGGTGGGCGCGCCTGGTCTCGCGCCCCGCGTGGTTGAAGGTGAATGAGAAGTTCTCCGCCGCCATGGCGGCCATGAAGGCAGCCCGAGTGGCCGACGGAAGCTGACTTGTCGGGCTTGCCCGTGAGAGAGCATAGCTGACTCTCACTGAAAAACGCCATGGCTGCGTGACGGCAGCACTATTCTGAGAGCAGTCTGAGACTGAGTAGTCTTGAGTTTCCTGTACATCTTATCCCTTCGTATAGGGCATATTCTTCAAACTTTTTGGGACCAGAATATCAATTCTTTTTATACACATGGACAGTGTCATGATGCGCCCGTTGGCAGTTCATAGTTTGGCAGATGGCAGTGAACACTTTCAAGTTAACAGGGTCAAGCGGCCCTCCTACATGTGAGCCAATGAATGTCACGTGGGACCCCAGGAAGGCATTTCTTCTCAGAGTCCTCATCAAGGAACGTCTTGCGCTGTGCCTCTGTGGTGTACTCCACAGCATCTAGAGTTAGCGAAGCACAACCAGCCTGCCCGTGCCTGAAAATCTACCGTCAGCATTGTATGGGTTCCAGGTAGCCAATGCCATGCGGGGAAAGGTACAGTTGGTGAGGTGCGGGTGAGGAGTGCTATTGGTGCAGCAGCCCTTTTCCTCAAAACACACACACAGCGCTGCGACGCTGTCTGAAAAACTGCACCACTAGGGTTAAGATCTGGCGAATGTGCACCCAAGTCTGTGAACCATAGAGAGATGGCAGCATCTGGCTTAAGAAAGAGTGCGCTGAGTTTGTCCTGCTTAAGAACTCTGCATAGGGTGCAGTCACTGCAGTCTCTGACATGTGCAAACGTTCTACCGATCCTTTTGCCCTCCTGGCTGACCTCTGGTTGACGGTTTGCCCGGTGTGGCCACCGGCGGTGGCCCTTGTTTCTTCCTGGCTCACACTTTGCAACCACTGTAGCAGCCCATGGGCACAGTCACCGCTATGCCTGCTTTCGGTGTTTCTGGTCGTCGGTGCAAGCGTGGCAGCCACTAGTCCTGCACACCCATGTAGCTTGCTCTCGCCGTTGGTGGTTCTCCACCCACGTAACGTGGGTGGAAAACAATTCGCTGCTGCTGGTCAAATGGTAGGTGAAGTATCTGTCAAGGAAGATTTGGGTGTGTGTCTGCCTCCAACCGTCGAAGGAAGGGACTGGTTGGGAGGCGGGAGTGCCCACAGCCCATATGTCACCTGACTTGTGCAAAAACAGTGCCGATGAAGCTTTTGTACGCAGAGATGTAGAAGGTGGCAGGCATAATTTGTAATGTTTTTCTCTCCCTCTTCCTCTTTTCCCATTCAAATGATGGTGGCTGTACAGAGAGTTAGCTGTCCACATCATCATAGGGCCTGTGTGTCATGGATTGCAATGTCACTCATAGACTCCAGTTCTCAATGATGCCCTTGACCGAGATGTATGTCCCTGACACCGCCGACGCCAACCCGACGGCGAGGAACACAACGCACACGCTGATGTGGCGCCACGTCAGCCTTTCCCACATTATCTTCATGTAGAAAACACAAGGGAAGATAACGGAGATCGTGAGGCTGAGGAAACTCCCGATGAACGCCATCACGAGCCCGAAGAAGGGGACGAGCAGCGCGACAAAAACGCCTCCGGCCACGAGCGCCGAGCGGAGGAGGGAGCTCCCCGCGAAGTGGGCCCAGCTCGAGGGAGGGAGGGAGTGGAGGAAGGTCTCCTCGAGGGCGAGGGCGAGGGGGTGGAGGGTGAGGGCGTATTTGGTGAATGGGTTGATGACGGTGGTCCACACAACAACCTTGGATGCCAGAAGGCCCTGCGGGAGGTTCAACGTGATCTG
>SZWC01013794.1:64643-76896 GCA_023375785.1 Penium margaritaceum
CCCCCCTTCTCCCCACATCCATCAACCCACTTGAATTTCTGCACCATACACTAGTGTATAACCTGCAGCCATCCTCCCATACACTCCTCTCATACACTTGACACATGTCCCCCCCATCCCCACATCCATCAACTAACTTGAATGTCTGCACAATACACTAGTGTATAACCTGCAACCATCCTCCCATACACACCTCTCATACACTTGGCACATGTCCCCCCCCCCAACCCCTTACCCTTGCTGGTAACTTCATGGAACCTTCATAGCACCCCACATGAACTATACACCCAATTAACAGTGTACAAAAAAGAACCCCATTAACCATACATCCGGTAAGGGGGGCCTAGCAGATTCCCTTTTGACGCATGGGGTTTCTTGGACCCCCCACGCAAACCCCTCCTTCGAACTATCACAAACCCCTCAAAAGAGGGGTTTGTCATTGTTCGCGGAGCATGATGATGTCAGCGTTCCGACGCTGCATTTCATAAACGACGACATAGTTTTTTTGTGGATACGTTGTTTCTTTTTCCTACATGCGGATATATGTGCTTTAATTTCATGCCGCTAATCGAGCCTGGTGAAGCGAGTGGGCAGGGCAATCCTGTTTTTTAGGTCATTGTGCAAGGCGTCAATATGATTTTTTCATTGGGTAGGGCATCATCAACCCCCTCATGGATTGGGTAGAAGGGATATTATGCCTAGAAAAATATGAGAATGCCAATTCTACGTCCTGATCGGATGCATGTTTGGGCATGTGAGTAGGGGCAATCGACACCTTACACATGTGACCCATCACTGTATTCTAAGCGTCATCGACGATGGATGTGATGCTAGTTATCAGGGTCGAATAACGGTGTCCATTGTAAGGAGCCAAAGATGGTAGGTGTTTCCGATTGGACACTTTGATGACCACTTGACAAAGCTCTCTACAGCGGCATACTTGTACGTGGTCCGGAGAGGGGATTTGGAGCATTGAGAGTCACCAGTCACGTACAACTTGTCCACACCTTTCCAAATTTCTGCCACGTCCCCTTTAAACCCTAACCAGCATGGAGCCTTCCGTTAACCCCTCTCGCCATCCGTTTGTTGGGCCACGCCAGTCAGTGCTCAACTCCGGTACCTGGGCATCGCTCGCTTCATCCTCGTTGCCCGTCTGCCCCATCCACCCCTTCAGCAACCCCGCTGATGGGTCGTCTACAAGTGTCATCGTTTGTACACACCAGCCTCTCAATGTGTGGGTGCTGCTCCAGCCTCGCAATCCATCTGAGCTGCCAACGCCCCTTGTGCCTCTTCTGTCGATGAGGGGTCCAGCCCATTGGCGGCCGTTGCACCTAAGCAGCCAGCGCCAGCTTGTATGTGGTCAGACCTGAGGCAAACCGGTACCCTAAGCGGTACGCAAGAGGTCGCACTGGCCTCCCATAACGTGGCCTCAGGTGGTGGAGTAGTTCCATGCCACGTTAAACTCAGAGCGCATAGCGGTCGAGAATTATGCCATGTTCTACATCATCAACAAATGTTCAACTAGTTTACACACCATGTTTAAGGGGTACAGACAACTCACCCAAGTGGAGAGGACTATCAGCATCGGCAAGGTTAAGGGCAAGCCCGTCTTGGAGCATGCTTTGTGGGACTCGTTGAAGGAGACGAGTTGGGACGGCCATCTTAGGTGGTGTGACATGATTTTCTTGTGGTTGGAGCAGTGCTATGACATGTTGCCTAAGGAGCTCGAGACAAGCGACTTTGTTCCTAGTATTCAAAGAGTTACAATCAGCGCAAGTGACTACGCTGACATCTAGTGCCCCTCGCATAACAACAACATCCTCGGCATCGTAGACTATGAGGAAGAGGACTACATCCTCGCGGGTGAAGACATTGTTGACATAGGTGACCTTAGTGGCGAGGTCGACACTAACGACATTGAAGGGTTAATTGTGGAGCTAGATGGTGACACCGTCTCTCTGATTGACTTGGACATATTCTCTTCGTCAAGTGTTGGCAGCCGGCTTGAGACACAAGCAGCAGTTTACGGTCGTGCATCCAATCCTTTGTCTTCAGCGGTTTGTGCGCTCATGTTGGTATCCAACAATGCACAAACCACCTTGGCTAGAGCCTCCAACGTTGTACACGCCAACGTCATGTACACATGTGGAGGCGAAGTGGGATTGTTAGGACTGGTACAATGTTGGAGGGGAGGTAACCGTGGGATGGGGGGGAGAGGGGGATGGTTTTGCTGTTGGAGTGGCCCATGGGATGACTGATGGTGTGGAGGGAGAAGCAGATGGAATGGCTGGTGTGAGCGATGGTGTGACGGGAGGAAGGACTTTGGTTGCCGGTGTTGGATCTAGAGGAGAGGGGTAGCCTTGGAGCAGCGAGCATGTGGGACTGAAAATGGAATCAGTGGTGCTAGAGAATGGTTGTTCAATCACTCAAAATAATAGAGTATATATAAAGCAAGAGCTTGGGCAAGTCAGCCCTCTCCCTAGCCACACCACTTAGCCATGTAGGCTAAAGCTCACACACTTGAGTCCATAATCTCACAGAAGAGAGGAAATCAGTCTAGCAATCAAGCTGACCAATCACATGACCTAGAGAGCTAGAAAATACTCTCATGGCACACTTCCAACGGTCACATAACCCACAATCCCATAGAGAATTGCCATGTATCCATGGCTAGCACACAAGGATCTCACATAACCTAAAGAAGGACCAAGCGACTAGATACCCACCACGTCCAAATTTTAAGCGGGCATGCCCTTAGCTCCTACATTAGGAATGGCATGTCCAGTATGGAAGAAATTGAAGCTGCTATATCCGCAGGTCGAAAAAAAAGAAGGGGCAGATTCCCTTTTACCCACCATTTGGAAAAGTTCTGCGCAGGTTAACCACGATTGAGAATTTTATTTACGAGAGAAGATGACTGGTATGCCCACTTTTTGGCAGGTCCCTTCCGTTTTCCCCACACTTTTTATCTGGTACGCACAATGTCCAAAGTTAAAGAAGGCAACACACTTTACCCACTTCTTACGAGCTGACTCCGATACCCGCTTTGGACATCCACTCGTCACTAAACGTGACGAGCGGATGTCCAAGGCTCGAGCTCCTAAACATCGCGAATTCTGCAGAACGGGGCCCACATCATCCCTGTCACAAGTGAAATTGCATTTTGAGGACATATTCTTAATGTTTACAAATTACTGATGTTCCTTGCTTTGCTTCCAACATGCCCATAAAAACCACCTTCGGCTGTTCGACGACAATTGATCAGCGCATAATAGTCGTCATTGCTGACGGACTATTCTATGTGAGAAAAATATTGATAACATGATCTTTATTTGCCATTATACATCGAACGGTTGGGGTTTGTCACTTCCCTCGAAGGAGATATTGGATTTTTTTCTCCGAATGTTTGTAGAGCTCTCGAGACATAAAGATGAATGCGAGCTCGTCACCCTAGCTTCTTTTGTTCCATATCTCGTGCGGTACTAGACAAGGAACAAAGGAAAAGGCTAGCTTTGGAAGTGCGAGAGACAGGACTCTACGAGCAAAATAAGCCTCCATTTCAGAAACGTCAATCGCACGATGCATCGCACGATGGAAGAACGGAAGCAAGATCGACGAGGTCGTCCGAGTATATTTTTTTCTAAAGATGTCAATAAACTTAAGCAAAACGGATTCGGTTAAGTCGACCGAACAGTCTGGAAAACCCTCCAGCTGTTATATGTTACAATCCTAGGAACAACGACGAATCAATTTTACAGAGAGATAGACATTTGTGTCACTCGTATGTGCAATACTTATGTAAGAGTCATGTCTTGATCACTTGTACGGAAAACTATTACATTCTAGTATGTACGATATTTTTTGTGATTAATGAGCGTATGGTCATGTTGACGAACTGCCGTCGGATAGGACAATATCATGTCTCGAGTATTAGCAAAGAATCGTATGTTTAGAGCGAAATCGCTACAACAACATAAACAGTACCTTTTCTGTATGCTATCTGTCGACAGTTGAAGAAATGGGCCGACGTCGCTGGCCTCGCTTAAGTCGTTCCGACGTGCGATGTCCCGTGCAACGTGCAGTTCTGTTTTTTTTTCGCATAGTACGCAAAGAAGTGAGTGGACCACCACTCGACCATACTCAAGCACGGCTGCCCATGTCGGCAGGCGAACCCCACCCGCGGAATGCAAGAACGAGGCGAACGATTCGAAATAGCCAGGTTGTGGAGATGACATCGGACGGAAACTGCAAAATAAGGACCCCAGCCAAAACTGGCTACGAAAGGCGACCATATTGTTCAATATTCTGGAAAAAATGGAAACATTACATTTGTCCTGTTGTAATCGCCGTCGCAACCCACATAAACTGTAAAAAAAAAAAAAAATCGTGATGAATCTGTAGAATCCTAAAATATTATTTCTATACTACCCACCGCTCCAAGAAACATGCATATAATACCGGTATTGTAGTCATGATTTTCCAGAAGTGGGTACTTCGGTCACGGTTACTTGCTATTCGCGTTTTGTGGACAATGCGGTCACCAGTTAAAAAGAGTGGGTATTGTGGTCGTTTTGTGTACAAAGTGGGTATTTGGGAATTATGACGCTCAAAAGGTGGGTATAAGGGAATTAATCCGAAAAAAGAAACAATTTATCCACAAAAAAAGCTATGTCGTTGCTGTATGAAATTCAGCATCGGAATGCTAACGTCACCATGCTCCGCAAACAATGACGAACTCCTCTTTTGAGGGGTTTGTGATTGTTTGAGGGAGGGGTTTGCGTGGAGTTTGCATGGGGGGTCTCAGAAACCCCATGCGTCGAAAGGGAATCTGCTAGGCCTTGCTACCGCTGGGCCCAGCAGATGCCCGCACAAAAAATAAAACCCTCAACGTTGAATGTAGAGAGGGATTGGGCTTGAAAGTATTGTTTCCACAAACCAAGATTGGTTTGTGTGCCATGAAAAAAGGTACTTTTCCCGCATACCCACAGTCGTTGCAACTAATGTACACCATACCAAAATTTCGCAGAAAAGGAATGGAGGGCCACTTTGACAGAAAAAATGACTATAACTTCCGCCAAAGGTATGAAATACTTTTGAGGGCCACTGTTAAAAACTAATGCTCCGGATGTCCACCGTGCAAAAAAACGCATGGGGAACAATATAATTCTCCGCATGTCCAGTGTGACACTCCATCGAAGAACACCCGACAACATGAAAAGAAAACTTACTAAAGCACAGACTAGGTCCCGTATGTTAATATTTTCCCTTTTATTAAGAAACATATATCGAGAGTTGAAAGCGACTTCCATGCCCACGATTATTCTTTGTATCTGTTTATTATTTTTCTACCTTCGTGTGTCTCTCTTTCACACTCTCCTCCCCATCTCTCTCACTATCTTTGTGTTTTTACGACTTTTGATATGTTGAAGAGTCCTTAAACTAGGAAAATCAAGAGTCAATACCGGTATGGGTATCGAGCTGGACGACCGCTCGATACCGACGCCGATACCCTCGACAACCTCAATATCAGCACAAGGGCTCAATGCTGGTATCGATCCGCGACGTTGGGACTCCGACGGATTGGCTTGCGGCAACAAACCAGCCCGTTGATTCCCTCTTCGGCTAGTCCTCGTCTGCAAATGCCGACGAGAGCTATCGGGTTGTCGACCGGACGAGGTCCGATCGACAACTCGCCTTTTTTTTCCGCTCTTCTCATGTCGACGACGTCCATATGAGAAATACACCCAAAACAATTGATATCGACGTCGACTCGGTGTCTATATTTACGATGCAAATATAGACGTCGAGTCAACATCGACTTCTTTTTTCTTTGTTTGTGAGAGATTTCTCGAAAACAATTACTCATCCAACCTCGCACTTTTGTTTTTAGCATCGTAGCAATTTGAAGTGAACAGACTAAAGTGAACAGGACTGTTTCGCTTGTTCATGTAACAAACGAGCAAAACAGTCCTCGAACGGGTGGGTAGACCCAAGGCCGATGGGCCCATTCTAAGGCTTTTTTCTTCGTTCGCGTTGTGAACGAGCACATAACGCGACAGTGGACAACCACGGTCGAGTGATTGTGATGTACACAAAAGACAAGCAGCCAATGTCCGACGACCAAAAACAAAAGATTCTTATGTGGAAACAACTGACACCTCCAATTATTTATGTACCAAAAACGTTACTTGTCAATAAAAGTATAAATGATAGAAAATTTGTCACATATAGGAATAATGCACGTAAGATGAAAAAAATCAGGTGAAACCTATGAAACTATACTTTGGATACCCATTGTCCTCGAACTAATTTGTCTGCAATCGGTATATCGTAAGGTTTTTTGCAATAGTGGGCACGGCATGCATGATCTCAGGCACTTCGAGAAAAGTGGGTAAAGCATGTATGTTTTGTGTAAAGTGAGTACCGTGAAAAAACCTTCAAGAAATGGTCAGGAGAAATTTCTGAGGCCTAGACAATGGGTATATCGAAATAATGCTGCATGAAAAAAGAGTCCAATTTTTGAAATGGGCATTTTCGCTCGATCGCGACGGAGCGATGACCCTTTCGTTTCTTTTCGACACGTAAACCCCCTATTACGATGTAGGGTTTTATGTTTTGTGTTGGTGGAGTCCGTGCAAAACATACAAAACCCTGAATTGTAATAGGGGGTTTGCGCGTAAAAGAAGGTTCATCCGTCCATCACGATCTCGGGAGGGAGTGACGATCGCGATCGAGCGACGGTCACATGACCCTCGTCGTCATGCTTGATCAGCGCAGCATGTGGCTGATCGAGCATGGCACGCGAGGGCCGGATACGTTGTTCCTCTTTTTAAAGAAGTGGGTATGTCGTGTAAAGATTTGGACTCGCGGGTATGCCAGCTTAATAGTTTGCCCGGTGCGGGTATCCGAGCTATTTCAATGTAACTTCATCCTAGTCAGCACACTATGACAAGGGAATCCTAAGATCAAGGGTCTTTTTGGATATTTTTCCCATCAGGTCTTTACCCTGAACCTCTTGCCTTTTTCTTTTCTGGGGCTAAGGCATGGAGCTGTCGCCCATGATGACCCAGAAACTAAAGGTCGATGACCCCGGAAACTCCGAAAACTCATATCTCCCAATCCGACGGTTGGATTGGCCTGAATCTTGGACCATAGACATTTGCCCCCCGCTCTTTCTAATGGTGAATTTGGATTGACGATCCGAGTAAGCATTTGGTAGTTTCCAAGAACGTGCTCTTGTGGACTTGAAACTAAGCCGGATCGTCCCTTTTCCAACAGCTGGGTCGGGTGATGGTGTGGCAGGAGGAGGGCTTAGGGCAGGTGGGCCGGCTGATGGTGTGGAGGGAGGAGGGGCAGGGGTGGGATGTGTGGGTGATGGTGTGGCAGGAGGAGCAACTTGGGTGGGTGGTGTAGATGATGGTGTGGCGGGAGGAGGGGTTGGGATAGGTGGGAAGGTTGATAGTGTGGCAGGATGAGAGGTTAGGGTAGGTGGGGCAAGTGATGGTGTGGCGGGGGGAGCGACTAGGGTGGGTGTTGGTGATGCTCGTCCAGAAGTAGTATGCCAAGGTAACGTGTGTTCTTGTACCTGGGGTACGGGTAGTGACAAGGGTGGAGGAGTGGGTGTAGGCCGTGATGAAGAACATCACAGGTGCCTATATGCTGGCATTGGTGCTGGTGCTGGTGTTGATGACCTTGAGGTTGGGGTGGATGGTGGGGTTGGAGTTGAAGGCCGTACCTGGATGGGGTGTGGTCTTCTTGGACTTAGGTGCGTTTTGGAGGAGGGAGTTGGTGGTTTGCCTCCACGCGAGATGTTACGTACATCTACAGGCCATACTGTTACTATAGATATCCTCGTTCTCACACAATTTTTGCGAGGCATGCAAAGTTGTGGCATTGAACTGTGGTTCTAACACGGCAACGCTATCATCAACAACACCCCTGACCTGCCAGCTACAAAGAAGGAGACCCTCCTACACCACATCTCTCTAAACCCTGCAACAGGAGAAGCATTTGTTGGGATAGCTCCAGAGGTACAGGCCACCTGGGTCAACTAGGCGTTGTGCAGGAAGATAGCCATGACTTATGTGCTGGGTTTGTATTTGGATTTCTAGTGGCCTGTATTTTATGGTTGGTGAATGGCATGTCGTATTACGAAGTGTGCTGTAGTGCTGTAGAATCTACCCAATAGAAGAGGACACACAATATAGGGTACTTTGTAGGTTGACATCATGGTGTTGGTAGTAGTGTCACTCCTCTCACAGAGTCAGGATTTGAATTGTACCCATGGATATGACACGTCATGGTTTGATGTTCTGATGTGTGCGCTTCTTGTTCCTAGATTTTAATGGCTTGGGAAATTGTATGAAAGTATGAAAAATACCACGGACAATGGTAGTCAAATGTGTATAATGCAGTGTCGTAACAAGTTCCGCAGCAAGTGTCGTCTTGAAGGAATGGGAAGTGCAATGTTTAAAATGTTATACACATGTATTGACATTGTTCACTAGTGGCATTCATCCATGAAAACCATGTATAATCAACCATGCATTCTAGGTTGGGTGGCATGCATCCACCTAGCCAAGTGGTCACGGAGAAAATGGAGGCTCTTGAATGTCTTCCTGTCCAACGCGGACTGCCTCTGTAGCTAAAAAAAAGTCGTGGAGGTATGGTTGGTGATGAAGACGGTGTGTAGTACGGAGCATGCAACCACCAAGTCATGCTGAACACATAAAGAAAATATCTCCATGCTCTCCAAAGGGTCAAATTTGTGCTTCTCTTGTCCAATAATGCGCTCCACCGTCACGTGGGGGGATGAGTGACGCAAGTTGTAGAGTTCCTTTGCTGTCTAGGACCCGTTGAGGACATCACCGTCAGCTTCTTCACGTAGATGATACCATACACCTCTATATGGTGTGAGGATCTTCTTGGACAATGGATAACCTGCATCACCTAAGTGGTACTTGCCCTCAAGGCAAGGAAAGTCTTTGTTCCATGCGTTGGAACAAAGGCTGTCACGAGCACTGGCCTCCCATCCTGGGAGGACCCATGTGTTGCTCTCGTTGAAGGTGACATCGACCATGACGTTTTGACTCTTCCGAATTTGAAAGTCAAAGTTGAAGCCTTCAATAGGCTTGGGATTCCAAGCCAAAACATGGGTGCCACCAATGGTACCAACGCAGTTTTAGAACCATGACATGAAGCGCCTTGAGCTTGCAATTTTTAGTTCCACTCTGTCGTAGTCCAGAGGGGTGATAAAATATGGTACGAGACGGAGTAGTCTGTACATAACCCTACGGGAATTTGTACCAACAGTTTAACCAGTGTGCTGGTATGCTTCAACGCAGTGAGGACTCCCCCTCCCGTCAACAACCATGCTGCAAAACATGGCCACGCTCTCATCCAATGTCACAAAATGTGTTGGCTGGAGTCTTGTCACGAGCAACATTTGTGTGGGGAGGTCCAACGTTCACGGGTCAATGCCAAGGATATTGTATACTCTTCCTGTGTTTGTCTCTGAGGCGAGTAGCTTGTGGG
Source organism: Penium margaritaceum (assembly GCA_023375785.1). Taxonomy (NCBI): domain Eukaryota; kingdom Viridiplantae; phylum Streptophyta; class Zygnematophyceae; order Desmidiales; family Peniaceae; genus Penium; species Penium margaritaceum. The sequence continues at coordinate 74,178 of SZWC01013794.1, forward strand.
TGAAATCTCGTCCGGTCAGGGGTCTGGAAAAGTAATGTTTGCTAAGAAAAGGTAGGGCTATGTAGATGACAAGGATGATCGCAAAGAGGATGAGCTGCTCTTTAGCACCGTGAGGATCCATGGCCTCTGGTTCAGGGCAATTGGTGGATTATGGGATGAAAGGAGTGGGCAAGTTGAGTGTGTGAGCACCATGCATGGAGTCAATCAATTCCTCACTTGACGTTTGCTATGACATGATTTTGCTTTCCTACACTCCCTCGGCACTAGTGCAGCGGACTGTCTTGCACACATGTGTGGCCCTTATAGCTAGTGTTGCAAGACACAATCGATGTCCAGATTTACACATCAACCGACGATGCTAGGTTATGCCTTGTTTGTTTATTTTTATATAGTATGACGTCCGCTTTCCGATGACCACCATATAGAGGCAGTCATTGATCAGCCAGAAGTAGGTGTGGATGGCAGTTTTCACCCACTTCACGAGGTGACGTCAACAAAGTGGGTGGGTGGATTTGCAGCGTCCACTCACAACAATCCAGCCACAGCCTACAGGTCTTAACAACTCAATCCAAGTTCTTCAAGCACATGTTATGAGGGAATAACCAAGCCGATGTCCACACTACTAAATAAGGGTCGGTTTCTGATATCGCAATTTTCCAACACTCACTTGAAATTGACAAAACGTTAGTTCAGTGAAGTACCTGTTAAACTACAGAGCCGAGCTCAATCTTCCATCGGATTGCGTCTAGACGATCAAGCGCCGTTGTGTAGTTTTCAAGAAACACCATTGAGGTCGAGGTCGCGTAATTTTGAAGACTATGCCGGAAAATCGTGCTATCTAAAATACAACTGAGGTCACATCTATTATTCGTTATTGGGGTGAACCAAGGGCAGACTTAAAAGTTGCCCCCATTATTGCTGGCCTATCTTCATCTTGTACCCATACTTATGGCCATCCCCATGTCATCCCAGTTCTGTGTTTTAGAAGAAATCTCCCCATAATGACCAGTCGAAATAAACCGTTCTATATATCTTGACTACATTTTCAATGAATTTTTGCCAGTCTGGCCCCAATTCTAGGGGCAACATAGAGATGAAATAAAACAGAGGGACAACTTGACGATGATTTAGCAAACGGGGGTTACCTGGCGATGAGCTAAAGACTAGGGGTATCTTAAAGATGGTCTGGCCACAATGGGGGCACTTGGGAGATGAACCAACGCAGTGATTTTGAGTGTAATTAGCAAACGCTAGTTTGTGTAGTCGAGAGATCTCAACAAGAGAATCCAACCATAGCCCAGAAATTTCCTTCTATGTTTTCTCCCTTTCTTAATAGCACGCCTTTGCCCTCCATGTTGATCTGATTGGATGGTGTTATTGTTTCATTTGGTCCGAAACTTCGATGGGTCCCACACGGCACAAAACGGGTGAAGAGAATATGCTCAACAATCCCTACGTCCACCAATCATGTGCAGAATCCTATCGTTAGAAGTTCGATGCGCGTTTGGGGTCTAAAAGCATTGCTTTGGACCTGACCGAATTCTCCATTCTTCTAATCGAAAAGCACAAAGATAGATGGGCATGGTGTAGTTTGTCGGCTCGGAATGTCCTAGAAAGCATTTGAAGTCGACTCTGTCCCATACCATTTGACGATGGAAACCAGCAGTCACAAAATGAACTCTTTGTGGCTGGTCCTCGTACGCAACGCCGCAGCTGACTGGTGAGCATTACACAAATAGACTATAATGATCGTCTTTGCTACCCCTCCACAGAGAATAGAAGGTGCCACAGAGCCACGTGTGACAGCAACAGTCAAGAAGGTTATGCAAGTGGGATAGCCACGAGGGGAGGAATGTATCTTCCAACAGTCCATTGTAAACAACAAGAAGCAAAGGTAAAATTAATTGAGCCCTTTACGAGACCCTGGAGTTGGCGGAGGAGGCAGTGCACACGAAGAGGTTGATGAGAGGCGACATCCCAATGGTGGCCGAAGATGCCTAGTATTTGCATGCCAGAGGTGACATGCTCAACTGCATGGTAGCTAGGAAAGTTGCAGCATGTTGCTATAAAAAAATCCATCACATTGGTTAGCAGTAGTCAACCTCTACTATTGATGCTGAGGATGTGGCGTCGTTGTAGGTGGGGAAGTGCATTAGGTCCATGTGAATGTTATTTGACCACAGCATAATTGCTAGTATTCCAACCCACACCAGGTCAAAGGGTGAGTTTGATATGCCATATTTTGTGAAATTTCTCAACTAGGTAAAAGGAATCCGCGAAGTTGTACAGACCAGCATGAGGTATGATTAATCAGGGTTATTTTGTACACCATCATATGGGTGTGTATGGATGTATGAAGGTTACATGAAGTTTCTGACATGGAGTGTTCCTATGCGGTGAGTGTGTGGGAGGAGTGCATGTGGAGATGGGTGCTACATGTATACTGGTAGATATGGTTTTTGTTCAAATGTGCAGGTTAATGTTGGAAGGAGGGGGCTCTGTATGGTGAGTGTATGGGGGGAGTGTATGGGGAGATGGGTGATAAATTGGCATTAGTGCGTAATGTTGTGATTCAGATGTGTAAGTGAATAGGGGAAGGGGATTATATGTGGTGAGTGTATGGGGGGTGTGTATGTGGAGAAAGGTACATTGTGTACACTAGTGCATAATACTATGATTCATATGTGCAAGTGAGTTTTGGGGGGGGGGGGGGGGGGGG
>SZWC01013795.1:9700-27800 GCA_023375785.1 Penium margaritaceum
GTATATGTATATGTATATGTATATGTATATGTATATGTATATGTATATGTATATGTATGTAATGTATATATAAAAATAAACATATATATATATATGTTTACATATAAACAACGAACATGTGAGATAGGCCGAGTGGAGCGTAGACTTTATCATGTAACATGACCTACTCGATGCAAAGATGGGACCATGCACAAGGATGAGTGTCAAAAATGAAAAAAGAGAAAAAAAAAAACCGAGACGGATCGTTAGACTCATAGACCAGGGGAGGTGCGGGTATCAATTCTTCCTTCGGTGAATTTTTTGATATCTTTTGTTTTAACGGAGTGATTGGAACACAAGGGGATGAAATGCTGAAAACTAGAGTTTTTTTTGTGTGTGTGTGTGTGTGTGTGTGTGTGTGTGTCCAATGGTGAAATAAAAATGAAAAAGAGGCAAAACAGAGGGTCAGGGGAGATGTGCCACTCTCACCCCTGACCCTCCGCCTGCCTACTCTACTCTACTCTACACTACCCTGCTGGGATCAGGGGAGAGGGAAATCCTATGCCTCGTCCTTTCCACTTTGTACTTGTTGTTTGAAAGAGTATCGATGAGCTGCAGGATACATTGTGATAGCCTTTGCACTCATGTGCGGAGTGGGCTGAAGGGAAGAGGGGAGGCTGGAGAGGCACTGACGTGGAAAACTGGAGAGGAGTGTCATAAAGAGTGCACGTGATTCTGGACACTCAATGGACTATTTCTTATGATGAATCTTTCAATACATTACCAAAGGAGAATCAACGGTGGGCGACCTCCGTAGAAAAGAAGATCTATGGATAACGACAAAGAGATAAATGTAGGAGGATCGCAGAACAAGGGGAGGTTGTATGAGCAAGCGAGCGGTGCAGTGTGATCGCATTCCAAGGCACGCTCAGCCGCCCCACGCCGACAAGCTGTCGTCTCGCACTCTGGATCACACAGGGAATTTTGGTGCAAGTGAAGACCGAGACCGAACCAAGAATTTGGGTATAATATCTAGATGTTAGACTAGTTGTTCTTCTTAATCTCTTCAGTTGTAAGTCTGCTCATAACCAGATTCTCCTATCTGGTGCCACTGGGTAGCACTCTGGTGCCATTTTCATGTGACTGGGTACGATTGCTCAATATTTGTACCTTGTTTCAACTGTCAAGAGTTTGATTCAGACGGTATTCTAAGATCTGAATTTCTTCAGATTGTGATGATGCAGCTAACAGAAGCTACCAGATTTAAACTGTCATGTTGATGGCATGTGCTGCACTGCCAATCAGCTTCTACCGTAAGCCAGTGTTGAACGAAGTGGTGCGACAGCGTGCCTTGCCAACTCCAGCTTCAACCCTCCTGGCCGCTCTACAGTGGCGAGGGACATTTTTCCGTGGCTGGATACAAAGCTGGAGGTAGAGGACGCATCCCTGAATGAGGGGTGGGGCATCTGTGGCACCACAGATACTGTGGACGAGTGGGCCGACCAGTAGAAGCACCTTATATATTCCATGGCTTTCAATGCCAAGGGAACATGTCATGTTTTCTCCCGTGATGCAAGTGGCAGCGTACTCAATTCCCTCCACATGGCAGCGATGCTTGAGGAGAAAATGGAGACTTTGGGTGAGTGCAATGTCATCTCCGTCATTTGCGACAACACAACCGTCATCAAAAGTGCCTTCGAAGACATCATGGGCAAGGACCAGGGGTCCTATGGCAGGGTTGCTCTGCGCATAACACAGACCTCTTCATCAAAGAAATCGGCAAGGAAGAGTGGGGTGCCTTGTTCCTGTCGCATATCAAGAAGGTTGCCAACTTTTTGGCAGCAACGATGTCCCACGCACCTGGCTGAATCAGTCCTCTCATGGCCATGTGTTTGTTGCTCACTGTGACACTTGCTTTGCTTCCTTCCCCAGCATGCTGCAGCTCCTGATTGATATGCACCCATTTTTGTGGAATCTGGTTAACCATGACTGGTCGAAGACAATGGGCAGCCAGTGGGACATTGGGTATAAGAAGCGGAAGAAGGTTGTGCGTGCATTGGTGCGCCGATGTGTGTTTTGGCTGCATGTCTGTCAAATTCAGGACCCATGAACCCTCTTGTCAAGGTCCTCCACATTGCAGACAAGCCAGGTGTTGCAGCTGGCAAGTTCTATGAGGGGCTCCTTGCATGCCAGGCTGAGCTCCGCACTCTGGCAAAAGCACGCGGGTGCGAACATGCAAAGGTGTAAGCTGGACATGTGAAGTTTGCTATGCAATGGCTGAAACAACGGTGGACTGCTGAAATGATCTGCCCGCTTTACGTCAATTCCCGCTGTGTACACCCCATGCATTTTGGCAATGATCTTGGTGGTCATGTTCACATGGTGCAGGCTCAGGCACAGACTGTGGATGAAGTGGTGCCGGCAAAGAACCGTGACAAGCTGCAGGCCGAGTTGGAAGCATTCCAGCTCCGTCATGTCACCGAGACCGTCTCCTACTAACAACAAACTGGCTGGGTGACAGGGCATAAACCAGCATGGCGAAGGTGCTGATGGGAGCCTTGGCGCCGTACAAGCGGGCGTCCCTCCACTTGGCCTACCTGACGACTCTACATGCATTCGCAATTAAGATGTTTTCTTAGTCGTGTTCTTCCTCCGACTGCGAGTGTATGTTCTCCACCCACAAGCTCATCCACACCGCTGGATCCAACCACCTCAGAGTGAGCATGTTGGACATGCTCGTGCGGTGCAACGTGCAATGGCACCACCATTACAAATCATGGTGTGGGTGGCATGCTCCGGCCAAATTCCTCATGAGAATGGAGAGATAGTGGTAGATGAAATGGCATGGGAGGAGAATACGGAAGGTCGGGCAGATGGAGAAAGCACCAACAAGGAGATAGAGGAGGAGAAGGAGGTATTTTTTAAGGAGGAGGTAAATTTTCAATGAGGAAGAGGAGAAGGAGGAGGAGGGAGGAGGAGGAAAGGGAGGGCGAAAAATCAACATGCATGAGGCAGCAAAGGAGGATCCTCCCTCCTATGCAAGGGAGATACGCACATCTCAGGATGTGGAGGCCTTCTTGCAGGAGAGTGGTTGTACATAGAGGTATGGAGTAGGGACTGGAGACGGGAGTGGATAAGGGACTGGCGAGGGGAAGGGGACTGGAGAGGAGACTGGAGATGGTGCTGGAGAGGATGAAGGGGCTGAAGGGGGGGATGGAGAGGAAGATGATGATGAAGAGGATGGAGCAGGTGTTGCTGAAGAGGAGGGCAATGGGGAAGATAGGGATGGGAGTAAGGCTGGTGGGGAGGGGGGGCTGGAGTGGAGGAAGAGGATGAGATTGGAGGAGGAGAGGCGGCTGAAGTGGGTAATGCCCAGATATCTTCATCCAAGGCAGTAAGATTGGCAACGTCAGCCATAACAACAAAGGCTGCAAAGGCTGCGATGATGGCAATGGCAGCCAAGGCAGCCAAGGCAGTGATTGTAGCAAAGGCTGCGATGGCATTAAAAGCAGCCAATGCAACCAAGTCATCAAAGGAAGCACAGGCAGCAACGGAAGGACTTGCGGCAAAGGCACCAAAGTGTGGGGGGGCAGGTGGCAGCAAGGGAAGAGTGGATGGGGAGGCTGGTGGCTGAAGTGTCAGGTGCTGCTGGCAAGAAGTTTAGCAAGCGTCCGGTACATTAGCTAGCCATCGTTGCCTTGCTTGACTCGCATGTTCCTGCAAAATCATGACATGCTTGCATTTTTTTTGCAAACATGTGACCTGATTACAGGCTATGATGCTTCTTCATTGACCTTGAAACTTGCATGCCCATCTCAACCCTAGATTTGGCTGTCCGGTGCTAACTCAGAAGTGTAGTGGTGAGGATACTTAGCATACAAAATGTACGGCTGCAATGTTTCTTGAATGCTTGGTGTTCATGGGTATGACACACCCAGATGTGAACGGTAGTTAATGAATGCTTTGGAGATTTTTGTGCATGCACAGGAGGCCAGGCTTAGTCTTTTATCTAACACAAGGTGAAATTGTGATAACATGGCCAAAATGTATGTGGCTGAAAATTTGGAAAATAATCAGTGTTTACAAGAGTGCATGGTTAGAAACCCTTACAAATTTTAACCCATCCACATTCGGACGTCCCAGGGCCCCCTTCATCGAGGTGCCTCCAAGGTGCTGGGGTGGCCAACGTGGCTACCCATTATCCCGATGTGCGGAGGCTTGGGATGGCCAAGTCAACACTGTCAACTGTGCTTCTACAAAATCCACCATTCTCAAGAGTGGATGTGATATCCTGGTTCCAACACCATGGAAATTTCTTGAGGACATACTGAGCCTTGTGTCTCCACCAAACCTTGTTGGTTCCATAGGTGAAACCAAGATATTGGATCATGTAAATCTCTTCATCCGTCCTACCATGAAGGAAGGTATTGTTCACATCCCTTTGCTTGAGGTCCCAGTCACGTTAGGCAACAAGACTGAGGAGAGCAAGAGCAGTGGTATGGCGTCCCACTGGAGCAAAGGTCTCACAAAAGTCAACTCCAGGGATCTGTGAGAATGCCTTGGTCATGAGGCGAGCTTTGTATTACTCGACCATGCTTTCCGGGTACATTTTTCTGCGATAAACCCACTTGGCTGAGACAATGTGTCTGCCAGGTGGACGATCGACAAGGTCATACACGCCGTGATCAGTCAAGGAATTGAGTTCATCATGCATGGCTGTTTTGCACTGGGTGGATTCAGCAGCCTTGCGAGTTTCTTGAACAGTCGTAGGCTCTAGAGGCAGTGGGGAGAGAGACCAGCAGCAGTGAAGCAGTTGGCCACGTGAAAAACTAAGGACACGCCAAGGGCATGGTGAAATTTTTGCTCGAAAAGGGAATAGCCAAGAGCAGTGCTGGGATGAACGTCCGACACAAAGGTGGACAGGTCAGCAGATTCTGTGAGATTAAGAGCACGGACCCTTCGTTCAGCTGACAAAGTGGTACGGTCTGGCGCGGTGGGACCATGAGAGGAGGAGCTATGAGAGGGAACAGACGTGCAACTCTGGGAAGGAAGGGCACGTGTGTGATCACTCTGGACATATGGCGACACAAGGGACACCGAGGAGGCTGCTGGTAGGACTTGAGAGCACAGCACTGGAGAGGAGGAGAGGGATAGGACAGAGGAAGGCTCAGATACGGATGAGCGGGCATGGGCAATGGTTGGGGGGAAGAAGAGGATACAGAGAACAGTAGAGAGGAATAGGAGACTGAAAATGAGACAAAAGAGAGGCTGCTTGCCGAGGGGAAGAGAGAGAGACGAACCAGTGGAAGAGGCCATGCAAGGTGAGTCAGGATCAAAAGTGAGAGGCAACAGGCTCAGAGGAGGGTCGTTCAACTCGACCAGAGCCAAGGGTGCAACAGAGACAGATGTCAGAGAGCATCCCCCAAGCCGAGAGATTGGGCATGAGTGGAAGGAGACAAGAGATGAGACAGGTCACATTCAAACACATCCTCAAAGAAGAGGGTAACGCGGGAATTAATGATGGGGTGCCGGGTTGGATCCCAGAAATGCACACTTTGGAGGAGGAGACACCAAGAAAAATAAAAAGACAACCACCCGGTAAAATCTTGTCCTCATGATGATCATCGAGAAGCCGCATAGCGGAAACAGAGATCCAGACACGAGCGAGACATAACCAGCACAAAAACCAGTCCATTGTTCATTTCACGCTTCCTCGAGTCCCTGGGTATACGCAGGGCACACCCAGGGACTCAAGAAAGCTTGAAGTGGGACCAAGGACTTACCACCACAGTCACAGCAAAACACGTGGAGCTGGCGATAGCAGGCCCATTCGGCCTAAGAACGCCGTGTGTCACTCTTGTGATGAAGAGCGAACACCCAGCGAGAGCGAGAGAAGTCATTACTAAGACATGAGACATGGCGACCCATGTTGTCAAGGAAGTCACGGGGGAGGTGGTCCGTGATACCAGCATGCACAAGGTTAAGGGGGTGAGAGGTCAAAGAGTCGTCTGTGCTGAAGGGAGAGTGGTACATTTTTCCCTGAGCATTTTCAAGGCAGTATGTGGAACATGGATCAGGAAAGGTGGTAGTATCAAGATGTGTCACAGGTGGCACGTGCATCATGCGAACAATGGTGACAGTGTGAATGTGAGAGAGGCGTTGCTGCAAGAGTTTAGTATGCTCAAGGGACAGAGAAGGTGCCACTTGGACAAGAGCAGCAGAAGACGTGGAAAAAGAGCGGAACATAACGAGAAGATCACAACGGGGTCCACAGAGAAAAAAATATTCCGGAGGAATGGATGGAGACAGTACCAACGCTGCGTTTGGATGCAAAGTCCTTGCTCTGGTCATCCAAGGTGGTCAACAAGAGCAATGTGACCTCAAATTTGGGCACATACAGAAAGTTAGGCAAGAAGATATTGCCGTTCTCTCCAGTGAAACCAAAATCACCAACATCCTGAACAGGGAGAAGTTTCTCTGAGCCTGTGCAAACAAAGGGCACGGAGCAGACATGACCAAGCGAGACATAGGACAACCAAAAAGAGTCCATGTGGTGAGTGGCCCCTCAATCAATGTCACTTGAAACACAAGTGGAGGGGAGAAAAAGGAATATTGTAACTGTGCCAGAGTGGGGAACACAAGGAGACGTTGTGACCCCAAGACGGGAAGGAAAGGTACTGGTTTTCCATGTTGACATGGTGTGTCCCTTGCCATGAGTGCCGTTGATCGTACTCCCTGTTTCGACCACTGAGGAGTGGTCGAACACCTGATATGACTTTAGATTTGGATTCCTTGGATTTGTCCATGCAGGATCGAGATTTGAATCGCTCGATTTGAGTGAGTATTCAGAAATTTAGCCTAGCCCGAAGTTCGGGTGTTGGGCGGGTGGAATCTGGTACCCGCCATGGGTGGCCGGATAATCCACCGCCAGTTATCCGAGTTCGTCTCCAATGAGCTCCAAATGCACCAGGGGCATAAAAGAAGTAACTAAAAGGATCTTCTTGACCAAGATGAAAACCTCCCTACCTTCTGGGCCTAGCGAGGAAAGGCGCTCCGACGAGTCATCATCAAAGCGCCTCCTCTTGCCTAGCAAGCAAGGCAAGGTGGGCGGCTCCACCAAGGGTCACTTCGATGGCCGTAGCAAGAGCTCTACTGCTGTGATTTGGGCGTGCTTGGATGAGTTGGAAAGCTTAGATCACAGGCTCTAAGGATCTCACCATGCTAAGTAGCCAAAACGTGTTTTGATACAGTTCTACTAAATGCGACGTGTTCTGCCCACTCCTATCCGTGATCCTTGTGCTCCACACTCTTCACCAAAGGTGTCCATTGGCTGCCCCAAACATTGGTCTCGTGTACCAGTGAGAGCTAGGCATCCTTGAGGGTGCCTCTACACCCACTATTTCCAACATTCAAGTGTTCAATCCAGGGACAGTCATCAGGCGGACATCCTTGAATACACCTAGACAACACATTGCAAAGAGCTTCATCTGACTCACAGACACGTGAATGAGGCATACCCATCACACCATCACCTCCCTGATCACAAAGCTTAAGACGTTTGGTGAGGCGCCTTTCCAAATCACGCTCCTCAGCATGACAAGTTTTGGGCATATGCTTGCTGGGACGTGGATTAAGGAAACTGACACCGGCCTGAGACCAGGCTGGTGGTGTGTAATGAAAAGAGCGGTCCATAATAGAAGGATCCCATGGGGAGTGGCACCTAGCCCCAATAGTGGGTGGGATTTGCAAGCTACTGTGAGGAGCTGGGGTCGGAGTAAGACACAGCTGCAAACAAAGAGGGGCAGGACGGCGAGGTCACGGTGGTGTTGGCGGCCGCAGTGAAAGAGGAGGTGACCTCAGTGCGAGCCCTTTTGGCCCGCATGGAAGACGCGATGCGGATGTCATCACGGGGCGCAGGACACTGAGAGAATAATGCCCCTAGGCCCCACATTTCCAGAAATTAACTACCGGTGGAGTGTGGGCGCTGCTGGGTCCCCGCCCTCTCAGTCCACGGCCCTTACCCCGTCCAGGACCTTTCACTATGGCCACGACCAGCACCCTATGTAAAGTGCGTGGTGGCACTGGAGGTGGTGGATGTGGACGAGGCAGAGGAGGACATGGAGGTACCTGAGGAAGAGGACGCGGTCACTACAGCCACAGCGGTTTGGTAAATACCTTTGCGCTACAGGTTGTTCTAAGAATCTGTAAGACACCCAGTTATGAACTCATAGAGAGCACCGACCCCAGGAGGTGAGTTGGGTGGAACATGCTTGGCCGTAAGGCATTCAAGCTCAGTGCAGGAAACATGCAGGTAGAGATCAGATACCTTGGATATTAAGCCAGCCACAATGGAGAGATAAGCAAAGAGTTGTCCAGGTGCAGCTTTATCGAGTTCACACGAAAGACGCAGACTACAACCACTACGCATTAGCAGACTCATCGCCTTGCATACATAGTTAGCTGAACTGGACAGTGAGACTGCTCTAGACGGCATGACCGGTGATTAAGGGTGCACACAGGTTCCAGGAATCGTAGTTCCGGAACCGCGGTTCCGGTTCTGGAACTGGAACCGCGTTTCCGGTTCTAAGATCATGGAACCGTCCAGGAACCACGGTTCTTGAACCCGGGTCCATGGAAGGGAGGATGAGTGGGGAGGGGGGATTTTGTAGGTATTATTTGTTGATATGGCACCTTGGGTATTCCAATGGTGTGTCCACATACAAGAGAGAAGTGTTGAAGGGCCTTTGCCTTGTCCTTGAAAAAAAAATCATGATGGTGTTAGTCGTTATTCCCTCACACTCCTTGCTTATGAAGGGACCTTCCATAGAACCGTGAACTGAGCCGCGGTTCCAAGAGGAACCACAGTCCCAGAACCGGAACCGCAGTTCTGGTTCCGAGCTGGAAACGGAACCACGGTTCCGGATCCATTCTCAGAACCACGGTTGCGCACCGGTGTGAAGCCTTACCGGTGATGGTTTTGCGGCAATAAATTAGGGTGAATGTGCCGACGGGATCGGCAGGAGGTGTGCCGTGCTATTTTAACATTGTACATGCCGATGTCATCAAAAATATCATCAGTCCCAGCAAAGATCAATGCACGCATAGCACGGTAATTCTCAGTGGAAAAGGGGGTGAAAAGAGGTGCGAAAGAGGCATCATTAGGGGAGTAGTTCCCCCAAAGAATCTCACTTTGCGCCCAAGAACTGAAGCGCATATACCATGAAGAACATGTCAGTTTGGGTAAGGAGTGTGGATGAGAGTTTCAAATTCATTTTGTCGCTGTGGCAAAGGGATGATACTATGCACGAAGTGCATAGTACAATTGGAAGAGACTTCGCCATGGAGAGATATTGCGGGGTTGCTCAAAGTGCCCGTTGCAGCAGTAGATCCAGAGTTGGAAACAGCACCCACGGCACCCCCAACAGCCATACCACTTCCAGCACCCTCAGAAACCCTAGCACCCACAGCACGCACAATACGAGCAGCAAATTAGGGGATGGAGTGAAGGCGCTTTATGTCTATCTCTGCTGCAACAGTGGCCATCTCAGTCTTGGCATAGGCGTCGCACTGAATTTCTTCTTGGAGCCGTTGATCAGCCTCAGCCTCATTGAGGGAAGCCTGCAAGACCTCAACCATATCTTCAACCTTAGCATGATGGAAACTGATTGTGTTATGGAAGAAGAATTCACAAGGAATGTGGGTGATGGAGAGGGCTGAAGTGCAAAATGAAGTGCTCACCACTCTAGAGCTATGAAAGAAGAGGAAAGAGGATATGAAAAACCAATGCTCCAGATGAGGCAAGCACGAAGACCAAACCTCTGACCGACACCAAGAGGAACTCCAGTTCAGTAACTGTGGCGCCAGCAACAGCTGCAGCTGCAGATGCAATCAGTACACTTGTGCCTTCATGATGTGCGAGCGTCCACGGCTCACCAGTAGGGGTGAGAACTGTAGTAGTGGAAGACGTACAGATGGAGCTGACTGCATTGGAGGTAGTATCAGCTGCTATGAAAGTTGCAATAGCAACGGTAGATAGTGCAGCAGCCACCTGTACAATAATTTCTGCAGCAGCAGCTGCCAGAAGAGAGTGAGTAGTAGCTGCTTCAGATTAAGTAGTTGTGGTAATTTGAACCACTGTGTCTCTAGGAGGCCTGCTGGCTCCCACTTTGGCGGAGAATTTGGCGACCGTACCAGCCGCAATGTTGAGAATTTCCCCAGCGAGGCTAAGCGCATTGGAACATGAGGGAAGCAAGGGAACATGTCTTGGTTCAGGTTCATTAGCCGCACTGGCTGGATCTGTGTCCGAAGTGCTGTCTGGCGGAGGTTGAGGCACGAGAGGTCGCATCCCTGGAGGAGAGTCATGAATGCACTCAGCAGTTTAAATCAGGGACTCAATCTCTCGATCTCTCATGTCCTCAAGGCGGCAGATATCCTCATGAAAATAGTCGACGAAACCAAAGACGCACGAAGTCGGCGTCGTTCTCCTCCAGCCACACCCAACAATCACCGTCGGGTTCAGGTAGTGTGCGGGCACATCTCTGACCTACTGCACGCGATGGGACTTCCTCGTATTCATAGGCTCCTTCAGAGGATGGCGGTGAGGCTTGTAAACCGACCATGAGAGCTGTGAGCGGCACTCAGATGTCGCCATGCTACTACAGCTGCAGTCACAAGGTTGGCAGCAATAGTGCAGTACGTCCACAAAGAGCTGTAGGTGGCAACCAGATGGTGTTGCCGCTCATGTCGCTGCGACCACAGAGGTGGCAAAGACAGTGTAGCGATCCCCAAAATTAGGATACTGGAGCCGAAGAGGGTTGTGGTGGACAGATGCCATTGCTGCTGTTTCTGTGGTCACAAGGGATGCGACGGTAGCGCAGTGTGCCCCAAGATTAGGATGTGAGGTTCAAAGAGGGCCAGAAGTAGTTTTCAGATGTTTTTTCCACTGCTGCTGTAGTGTTCACAAAAAATGTGGCGATAGTTCAGCGAGCCCCAAGATTATGATACGGGGATCAAAGAGGCCGTGTGTGCTGAGCAGATGTCACCATTGTTACTGTTGTTGTGGTCATACGAGTAGTGATGACAGGAAAACAGTCACGAGATTAGGGCATGAGGGGACAAAGAGAGCCGTGTGTGCCGCTGAGGTTAATTCTGCTACGGTCAGGAGGGTGATGAGGCAGAAGGAGGCAGCAGGGAAGATGCTACGGCTGCCAATACTGCTACGGCTGCAAGACGTAGACGCGGCAATGTGGCGGGTTTGGGAGTGATGTCCACAAGCTCAACACGATGAGGATCAATGCGGTACCAAGAAAATTTTATGCCAAGAAGGCCTTGAACATCGAGCAATGGTTGCTGCTGCTGTTTCTGCAGTTGTGACTACTGTGACATTGAGAGGTAGCTATGACACTGTTGCAATGGCCTATTGTGGGCCAGGATCAAGGAGCAAGAGAGTATGGGAGGGATGGTCCCTCCTTGCTCTCATACCAGTAGTGACTCCTTTAACCACATCGAGCATGGGATGTAGGAGGTGAGAGTGTGGGAGATCCCCATCGGACACACGCCATGGATCAAAGCTCGTGGTACTAAGACAAAATCAAGAGTTAGTTCAAGTGGTACTAGGAGCAAGAGTTAAACACACCGGTGAGCGTGGCTCTTGGTCGTGCGTGATGGACACCAAAATCACGTCGTCACCCGAGGGTCAAGCCCGACCTCTTGGTAAATACCAAAGGTGGCAAATCACCGTGGCACAGAACAAATCTGTCTATGAGCACCATGTTGCTAGCATGTGACTCCCTCAACAATCCACAAACTATTTGGAGATGGCTCTGGCATCTTAGAGTTTCAAAGTGTTACAACTCCCCACGAGCAAAGCCAGTAGTGAGAAACAACTGGATCATGTGAGTGTGTGTCGTTGCTGCTAGCATAGTGCACGAGCTCCATGAGGGATTGCTCCCATCTTGTGGGCCTGAGTTCCAATGCAGTCATAGCACTCAATCTCTTCCACATGTTTGTGATGGTGTACATGTGGAGCAAGACAAGAGGGCATTTGACGTGTGATAGGCCACCAACTTGACCACAAACATTAACACCCAACCCCCTGGACAGGCAAAGACTAACCAAAACCCGTGCGAATGGACCGGACAGATGTAACAGGATCTAGAACCATAAAGGCACTACGACGACAAGCCATATGATGGGTGGCACTGGAGTCAATGACCTAGGTACCACTTGCATCACAACCTGTTTTCAACACTAAACAACAAGCCAGAGAGCAATCTGCCTCTGTTGGACGCTAAACAAAGGACTCATGGCAGCAAAGAACAGCATGACTCGTTAAGCCAAGCGGTGGTGTGTGGTCTATTCAAGACGGTCGTGTTGTGATGCCACTGCTACCGACATCACAGCAGCGTCGCTGTTATGACTGTGACTCTGAATGTCGCTGCAAATGTTGAGTCTCTCTTGGGTAGCTGAGCGAAAGAAGTCTCGCTACTCGGATGTTATAAGAAGATGTTGGGAAGCTTCCTAGCATTGCTGTCGTTGACACTGACACACTAGCATGCAAGCACGTGCATGAAATTGCAATGGTTTGGCTGATGGAGACGCGCAAAGTCTCATAAGTTTCAATAGCTCTAGCACGCAAGGAGAGATGACAACTAACAAGCACACATCCTAAAAACCTGTCGCGGCACACGGCAGGTGACGAACGCGACAGTGTCAGTTAGTCCTAAAAACTGGCTCAAATCATTTTTTTGGTCATAACTCTGCGCACAGGCATCCAAGTGCGTAGCCGTCACAACCTACGAATGTTGAGTCTCGAGCCGGAGACAACATCTGCATACATGCATGGTCTAATAATGACTGGTATATGTAGAATGCTAAACGTGCAAATCGGACTCAAAAGCCAGCCCACCGAGAAAAAATTAGACTGTAGAAAACTACATAGTGTCCTAGCAAGCACTTGGGACGCCATGGCAGCTGTGTGGTAGCTGCTCATGGCTATAACACCACCCGATTGTGCTTCAACGCCAGTTGGGTCCGCATTACGGATGTGCACGAGCATGGACATGGCCAAGTGGTCAGTGTAAGTTGTTCATATAGACGGGGATAGCTCACATCACAACACGTGGTACTCAGATCTTTGCGTTGTAAATGTTTGTGCATGCACAATGGACGGAAAAACCGTATATACCTGTTTTTGAAAAACAGGCGATGGCCTGATTGCCCCCCACCTTGGAACAATGAGCATGATTCGCCCCTGCCGCTGAACAATAAGCCCCATTCGCCTCTGTCTCGCAACAATAAGCCTCATTCGCCCCTTCTGCACCGACGAGGGCCAAGGTTTAGGAAAAAGAACAATTTATCTCTCTTGTTTCTTAATTGGCAGCATGTCGACATCGCATGGCCTGCGGCGTTGACATGCTAATGTCACTATTCTTGGCCCAACAATCACAAAGCCCTTCATAGAGGGGTTTGTATTTTTTCGAAGGGTGGTTCGCGCGAGTTTGCATGGGGGGTCGGAGACTCCCCATGAGTTGAAAGGGAGCCTGTTGGGCCCCGCTATCGTGAGGCCGAGCAGGTGCCTGCGCAAAAATAAAACCCAAAAACCCTGGTGTAGTTCGGGGGTGCCTTTGTGTATGGTTTGCATTTGAAATGAGGTCATAAGGTAAAAAAATGGAAAACAATGCAAACGGAGAGTTTTAGAACGTCGGCCGGTACTTTTATCCATCGAATCCCCCCCCTTCCCCCCCCCCCCTTCCCCTAACCCCTAAATGCTACCTCGACCCTCCATCGCAATGGTCGCGATGGAGGGTGGCAATCTAAATCTCCATTCATATTTTCACCATGCTCAGGCAGCAACAAGCGTTGTTGTTTGAGCATGGTGAAAACTGGTCGGCAGATGGGGTTTATTGTTACCGGAAGGGTGGATTAGGCTTCTTCACTTTGGGGGATTGGGGGGGGAAGGGGGGAGGATGGGGCCTATTGTTCCAGGGTAGGGATGGATGAGGCTTATTGTTCTAGGGTCGGGGTATATGAGGATCGCGCATGACAAAACAGAGGGTACTTGGCATTTTTGCCATTGCACAATTCTAAAATACCGTATTTTCCATTACATTCAACGATTTTCTAAAAGTGAATTAAGTGACTGCTATATTCGACTATAATTTCCAACCTTCTCATTTTAAGCCCGTTTCGTCCAAAGCCTCTGGGTTTACTTGCTGTCTGATTTTGGTCAAAACTCCCGTTTGTTGGTTTGTGTGCCTTCCACCCGTCACGAGGAACGCCGATGGATCACCCATATACCCCATGTTGGTGGTATAGGGTAGAGGAGTCACTGACGACACAACGGGCCTCCGGAGTGTCCTGAGACTTCTCAGCCGGAACTACCTAACGCAGCAGGTTGGGGCAGTAGCGTTGTTGATGCAACGTGCGGGAATCCACGATCGTTGCTTACACTGCCCCCTCACTGCTGTACGAGAGCCTAAGTCTGAGAGCTCTGGTTTTGTTACTCAGAAATACGCGCGCCAGAGTTGGCGCCAGACAACAGCTGAAAACAGGTAATGACTGATTAAGAACTGAGAATGAAATACAATGGGAGACCCCTCCAAAATCTAGCCTCCCCCAGCTCTGTAGAGCTTGTTACTCAGTTCACTAGCCAATGAGAAAATAGCTCTACATTCAGGCAGGCAGGTTTTCTCGGTGAGCCCTGCCAGACGGCCGACAGCCCAAAAACCGTGCGTCGTCCGTTTTGCCTGAAAACTGGACCACACCATAATATGCATGCTCCGAACGCAGCCGTGCGGTCAAAATCAGCTAGAAAAAAAACAATCAAGAGTTATAGCCGCCTAAACCCTGGCGGCGTCTACTCTAGTCCCCGGTACCAACAGTGCCCAAAACTCATGAAACTTGGACCCTATGCATGATACAACGCTGCCAATACAACAGTGCAGTCAAACGCAGCACTAGACACGTGTACAAAGCAAAAGCAGCGACAGAGACTGCCGGCGGCACGACTGCCGAGGAGGTCCGCCGATGGAGCTGAGCACGTAGAAGAGAGGAGGAGGCTCCAGCAAAGTGCGTGTGGGCCTCAGCGTGCGTCGGCTCCACCAGACGACACTCCAACAGCGTCGTGTCTCACCGTCAATCATCTGCACGCAGATGTGCACAAGCCGGAAGGAAACAACAGAGAACAATGAGAGATGCGTGAACACCAACATTCTCCAGCACCTACAACAGCGCCAGCGAGACGCGGTCGATGTGTTCCGACAGCCTCGTTGGCTTGTTGGGAGCTAGGAGACTTTTCTCACTAGGTTGAGACGTGCTTATTGGTGGACTGTACCGGTGTGACGAGGAGACCCGATGACTTCCGATGTTCGGAAAGCCGTTTGCCATGTCTGGACGTTGATTCCGAGTGTTTCTAGCACTGCTCGTATTTTTTGGCTGGTCGAGACCCGGGCACTCGGAGAGCTATCTGGTACCTCGAGGAGACCACCTTTGTTGTTCACGTGGTCTATGCAGGATCCTCTCCCCGCTGACTCGTTTGGTCTCGACGAGGGTGACGGGGCTCGGTGCGGCTAGCTGCCTGTGCCCCTACATAAGCCCCCTATGTTGGTTTTTGCACATCTCTCATTGTGCTCTGTTGTGTCCTCCCGGCTTGTGTACATCGGCGTGCAGATGACTGACGGCGAGACGCGACGCTGATGGAGTGTCGTCCGGTGGAGCCGACGCACGCTGAGGTCTTCTCGCAGTTCGCTGGAGCCTCCTCTCTCAGGCGACGCGCTCAGCTCCATCGGCAGGCCTCCTCGACGGTCGTGCTGCCGGCGATCATTGACACCGCATTTGCTGCTTGCATGCGTCCAGCGCGTCCTATTGCGTCTGTGTCGTCATGCACTGCCTAGGGTCCCAGTTGCATGTTGCATGGCCCTATTCGGCAGCACAAACCATTGTGGGCATTATCTGGGTTTAGGCTGCCATAACTCCTCGCTACTATTTTTCTAGCAGATTCTGACCGCACGGCTGCGTTCGCAGCGGCGGTATTATGGTATGGTCCAGTTTTCAGGCAAAACGGACGACGCCCGGGTTTTGGGCTGTCGGCTGTCTGGCAGGCCTCACCGAGAAAACCTGCCAGCCTGAACTGAGCTATTTTCTGATTGGCTGTTGAACTGAGTAACAAGCTCTACAGAGCTGGGGGGGGCCTAGAACTTGGAGGGGTCTCCCATTGTTGTTCATTGTTCATTCCTATTCAGTCACTTACAGTTTTCAGCTGCTTTCTGGCGCTAACACTGGCGCGCGCGTTNGAGAAAACCTGCCAGCCTGAACTGAGCTATTTTCTGATTGGCTGTTGAACTGAGTAACAAGCTCTACAGAGCTGGGGGGGGCCTAGAACTTGGAGGGGTCTCCCATTGTTGTTCATTCTTCATTCCTAATCAGTCACTTGCAGTTTTCAGCTGCTTTCTGGCGCTAACACTGGCGCGCGCGTTCCTGAGTAACAAACCCAGAGCTTCCAGACTTAGACTCTAGAGCAGCAGACTGAGGGGGCAGCTGACTTAAGCAACGAGCGTGGAAGCCCGCACGCTGCATCAACAACGCTGCTGCCCCAACCTGCTGCCTAGGCAATTCCATTTTGGTAGCCACCACCTCTCCCCCATGACTCACAGGCGTAGTGCACATGGGCGGACAGGGACATGGTCAACATCCAGACTCCCCCAGGGCATGCAGAGACGCAGGCAGAGATAAAGAAAGAGCCACTCACGGACTTACACCGACCGAACTCACAGCCTTCTTGAACGAGTCGCGCTTCAGTGCCTTGGTCAGGAAGTCAGCCAACTGCCGTACTGTCTCAACCCACACGATGCTGATGCTGCCGTCATGCAACAATGAACGCACATAGTGATACTCAACGTTGATGTGCTTTGTGCGTGTGTGATGCACGCCGTCATTGTCGGCGATGGCCATGGCACTCTCATTGTCACAATGCAACGTGATGGATGGGACAGACTGACGCAACTCGGACAACAGACGACGCAACCACACACTCTCACACGCGCCTGATCCAAGAGCCACGTACTCAGCCTCAGCGGTGCTGCGTGCGATACACCCCTGCTTGCCACTGCGCCAGGACACAGCCGTGCCGCCAATCAGAAAGATCCAGCCTGTGCGACTCTTACCGTCCGGACTGCCGGCCCAGTCGCTGTCGGTGTAGCCCACTGCGACAACAGACGGTTGACGGCGGAACATGAGTCCTCGCCGAGGAGTCGAGACGACATAGCGCAGTACTCGGATCGCGGCCTCGTGGTGGAGGTGACGCGGCTCCTGAGAGAACTGGGCCAGGAGGTTGACGGCGAACGCGATGTCTGGACGCGTCGTCGTCGCCAGGAACATCAGTGACCCGATGACTCGCAGGTACGTGGTCACATCAACTGGCTCCCCCACAACAGCTGGGTCAGGACTCTTCAGCTTCACCTGGCCATCGGGCGACATGGGTGAGGATGCGCTCGGCACGAGTGGCAGGTCCTCGGCGAAGCGAGTGGACAGGGTCTGCACATAGGCAGCCTGGTGAACGTGCAGGATGCCCTGGGAGCGATCATGCTCAAGCTCCATGCCCAGGAAGACTCGGGCAGAGCCAAGGTCCTTCATCTGGTAGGCGGCGTGCAGCAAATCCTTGACGCGCTGGATGGCGGCCGTGTCTGGCGACGCAATGAGGAGATCATCGACGTAGACCAGAACCGCGGCGAAGGTCTGACCTCGCGGGCTGATAAACAGTGCGGGGTCAGCGGTGCTGCGCTGGAGGCCGCCACGGAGAAGCGTGCTGCTGATCTCCTGGTTCCAGCATCGAGGTGACTGCTTCAGGCCGTAGAGGGCCTTCCGCAGCCGCCAGACTCTCCCAGTGCCGTCGTCGAAGCCTGGGGGCTGCGTCATGTAGAGCTCCTCACCCTCCAGTGATCCGTGGAGGAATGCGTTGCTCACGTCCATCTGATGCAGCTCCCACCCATGCTGGGCAACCAGGCTGAAGAGCGCCCGACTAGTGGAGAACCGACCGACTGGGGCGAAGATCTGGTCGTAATCGATCCCAGGGACCTGAGCGAACCCCTTTGCTGTGAGGCGGGCCTTGTACTTGTCCAAGGAC
>SZWC01013795.1:45447-63129 GCA_023375785.1 Penium margaritaceum
ATAGATATAGATATAGATATAGATATAGATGTAGATATAGATATAGATATAGATATAGATATGGATTTAGATTTAAATATAGATATAGGTATAGACATCGATATAGATTTGGATTTAGATATAGGTTTAGATATCAATGTAGATTCAGATTTACATATGGATATAGATATAGATTCAGATTTGTATATGCATATGCATATAGATATAGATTTAGATTTATATTTAGATATAGAATATATATATATATACAAGTAAAGATGTACATGTAGATTTAGATGTAGAAGTAAATCCATATCAATTTCCACATTTGTTGCAATGTTGTAATCCTTTTCCATCTCTAAAAATGTAAAACTATGATCCTTTTTGTTTTTCACTGTTGTGTGGTTGAATATAGTGTTATGCAGACATATGTATGGTTTTGGGCGTACAAATACATGGTAATATTTTAAATTCTTTTCTATTCGAACCATCGTATTGTATAAATCTTATACGGAATAGAAGTTGATGAATGCAGTTAATGTGGGTCTTCTGACTCGGGAATCTGGTACTGATGTCCTTGGTCTTTGGGTAGCCGGCAATTTCTTTCTTTCACTCATTCTTTGGGCCAGAACGTGTTCACCTCGAGAGACCAAAATACGCGAATGGGGAGAAAGAGAGAGGAAAACGTCGGATGGGAGGAAGGATGAACCGAAATCTGTGAGATGGACAGGTCTACAAGTTTTGATTAAAACGTTAGATTTGAGTTTCGACAAACCTGGGCAGGGTTTGATATTCGAATTTCGACAAACGCCTCCGAGTGTGCGTCAGGGTTTGCCGAACGGCGCCCAATTTTGGCATGCGTCAGCGCACGTGGATTTCCCGGCGTTTTACTGGATGTGAAAAAATGGTGCGTACCGAGCTGGTACCTTATTTCCCGACGACGCTCCCTCACAGAAAAAACGTCGGAGCGTCGTCAGGGCGTCGTCGGCCACATGTTGGGACGTCGTCGGGTGAGTCGCGTACCATTTCAGAACTTTTTTGCTGATGACTCGGCCTTCGCTCTGGTCGGTCAAGGGCTTGCGACAACACTGGGCTTCGCCGGATCGAGATTCTCAAAAGCAGGATCCGTTCGAAGGGCCCTGTCGTCACTGAGATCGAACGGCAGGGCTCCACGACTGGTGAGATTGGCGGTTGGGGCCCGTTCGTTGACGATGGAGAGAAAAGGGCTGCCTTATGGAGCCGCTTCAACTAACGCGGCCCTGAGGTCGAATTGCCCTACGTAGTAACGAGTGGTCATCGGTTCGTGGACCTGATTTTCAGACGTCCGCCAACCTTCTTTCGTCATTCTAGTTTGTTTACGATGTCGGACACCTAGAACGGGGCTGTCGCCATATATCCACAGGATTCCCTGATGTATCCAGTTACCGCTCTTTAACAACGGCATTTCCACCACTCTCGCACATAAAAACTGAAATATCCACAGGTCGAAGAAAAGTAACAAGGTATCCAGAAAAGAAACGTTTGAACACAATAAACTGCAACGTCGGAGTGCTGATATCATTATTTCAGTCGAACAGTCGCAAAACCCTTTTTCCGAGGGGTTTTTAACTGTTCAAAGGAGGGGTTTGCGTGAGGTTTGGGTGGGAGGTCCGAGACACCCCATGCATTGAAAGGGAACCTGTTGGGCCCCAACTACCGGGGGGCCTAGCAGGTGCTCGCGCAAAAAATAAAAATCCTTAACCCTGAACGTAATGTCGGGTTGGGTTTGAACTCAGGTCTCATCGTAAAGACGAGGAGTTTGCGTTGGGAGAAACAGGGACGCAGTCTTAATCGGTCCGAAAACCAAAAAAAAACAGGAAGTGGTGTCATCGCTGGATAGCGATCTCGCAAGGGAGCCGTAATGGCAATCGAGCGACAATCTCATGGCCATCTTCGCCATGCTCGATCGGTGACGCATGTCGTTGATCGAGCATGGCGAGCCAGCTTGATACCTTCTTCTATTTTAAATTGCTAGATATGGCAGAAATGAAATTCCGCTCTTGGATATGGGACGGTCAACCCTTCAGGCGTGTGGATATCCTCGTTGTTTCCCCCCACATATAATACACCAATGATACTCTACGGAGTCGAATATTTCATGCTTACTAGGTCTGGTTTTCTCACATGATCCGGTCAAAGAAACAAGCTCACTTTGCCATAGCATTCTCCGGACGGGGGATTGACCATACATACACAAAATTCTCGATAGATCTCACATGTCCCGAAACCGAACTTCAACGACCCCATATCCACCTGTTAGAGCTTTCATGTGTGCTATGCTAGTGGCTCGTGCAATAGCAACGCCATGTCCACGTACCACAGTATTACAAAGAAATTTCCATACGCTTTTATTAAAGAAACGATATGTCCACATGGGTCATGAGCGCCGGAGCAGTTTTGTGAACAGTCTCATCCAAGACTAGCCAAATTCCATGGGGATGCCAACAGGTGGCAATTCCACCAGAGGTTGAAGACGTTAAAGACAAAAGATTCGGAGGCCTTGTTAGCAAAGGGACAAACCAATATGCGTGGATGGTAATCATGTCTGGAACTGTTACACCGCTGTTGTTTTGTCCGTGCACCACCTTAGTGACTCCTACTGTGACCTCTCGGCTGGTGTACATGCGCGTGCAGACGATTGACTGGATGGACGCTAATGCTAATGGATCACTTTTCAGTGGAGTGGGCGTGTCACCCTAAATCCGAGCGTGTGGTTCTCCTCCTCACGCTTCCAACACTACACCCTTGCACGACAAGCTCCATCGGCAACAAATCTTAGCTGTCATGTCACCAATAGTCGAAGATAGCTCTCAGGAGTAGTGCACTTGGCACCCACATTCGGGCAGCTCTAACTCCACGTATTTGTTTTTATTTATAATTCTGACTGCACGAATCCATTTGTAGCGTGGTTTTTTTGGTATGGTACAGTTTTTAGGAAAAACGGACAACGTCCAGGTTTTGGGTTGACTGGTGTCTGGTAGGGCTCACCCAGGAAATCCTGGCATAGAGGATAATGCTAAGAATTTGCTGGGGATAAATTGACAACATAATCATGTTTTTGTCTCTGTTCTTATGAGAGATGATATGTCCGCAAATGCCACTAACCGTCGAGCCTATTTGATTCCTCATCAATCGGAGACTCAAACTTGGCAAAAATGTTCGAAGTTACAGGCCAACCTGAACGGCTGGAAGGCAGGCTTTGACGCCCAGGCGATTCTGGCCGTCCTCGTTTTCTAAAATATCAATCCGGTCGCTTATCCTTCACCGACGTCACTCTGACTCCAACTTTGATGATAGTTCGATTGTAGGATCTGTTTTTTCCTGTGTTTTCAAAGGTTATATGCCGGTGCTGACGTCTTTTTTATTTTAATTCACAGTTTTATGTTTCCCAAACACATGGGCCCTCGAAAGCTCGTCGTGATGGCGGCAGACGAGGGAAAAGTTTCACGTCAGGTCGGAGCATGGCGCTAACGCTATCTACCTGCGGATTAATCGTGTGGTCATCGCTGACCGTCACATTTACGATGGGGAACAAGCCAGAGTAGGTGCTCGCCATGCCCTCATGTCTACATTGTCACAGAATATAGTGGCGACTTGCCAGGTCATCGCCTCGGACAAGTTTGCCCATTTTCTCGTTGGCTGATTTTCCGAGTAACAAGCCTCACAGAGCTGAGGTGAGGCTAGAATTGAGAGGGGCCTCAATTGGTTGCTTTTTCTTCATTCCTAACCAGTCATTGCTTCATTCCAACCACTTTCTGGTGCTAACTCTGGCGCACACACTTTTAAGTAACAAACCAGAGCTCTCACACTTAGACTCTAGTGCAGCAGACTAAGGGGACAAACTAAGCAACGAGCGTGGTTTCCCGCACGCTGCATCAACAATGCCACTGCCCCAACCTGCACACTAGCTAGTTCCTTTTTGGCATCAGAGCCGTAGTGCAACAGATGCAACAACAGCAGTAGTGGCGTACATGTTCCTGACTACACCGGCGGACCTCCCATATGCACTAGTGTAGGGGAAATGCTGCCTGATTTTTTTCAGCAGCAGTGATCTACCTGGTGGCGGCTTCAGAATTTTTCCCATGGTCACTGGGCCAGGGGAAATGATGCCGGATTTTTTTCGGTAGCTCTGACACCACGTTTGACGAAGGGAGGTGAGGGGCCAGCGCAATGACGTCAAGCAACATGCTGGCGATGACGCACGTGGAAACTTCAACCAGAGGTTTGAGTGACCCGCAAGAGTAGCAGCAGTAGCACCAGCAGCAGCGGTAGCAACAGGAGCAGCAGTAAGAGAAACAGAGATGCAGCAACAACAACAGCAACAGTGTCAGACACAGCTACAACATCAAGGAGCAGTAGTAGTAGCAGCAGCAACAGATATCCACCAGGGAGAGGAAGGAGGCAGGAGCACCGTTTGTAGCTAGTGCTCCGTCCTTGCACCTTCCTAGAAGCCGCTTGGGCGAGGAGGAGACACAGACGTACATCGTGTCAGCCACCCACGTCCCCTACGCCCAACTGCACCGGACTCAAATGGAAGTGAAATGTTGCGCACATAGGCTTGTTCAAAATCTTAGGTCACAAGCTTTCCATAGCCACCATACTCGACTCCTTTGGTGGTCTGTAGCCTCCAGCATTAATCGTCCCGCGTCGCAGATCTAGGTTTTTTTTTTAACGTTACGAGCTGAGCACGGAATTAGGTCGTTTTGACACGGTTTTCACTGTTTCAAGACACGAATTCCACCACTGCATTCAGCACAGTCAGGCGCACCTGTGGTCCAAATTTTGCTTGATTTAGACAGCCTTGATTTTTAAGTGTTGAAGTTTTAAAATGTAAAATTTCAGCACTTCCTCAAATTTCTGGACTGGAGGTCAATTTTTGCCACCATCCCAAAGTATCAAGAAACACATTAAGATTTTCCATGGAACCACTTTCATCATCCAGCTCTTAACTGAGGGGAGACTGCACACCAATCCCACATGGGACGACACTAGCAGTAGTGGCAGTAGCAGCAACAACAATAGCGGCAGCAACAACAACAACAGCGGTAGCAACAGTAGTAGCAGCAGCAGTAGCAGAAGGAGCAGTAGCAGTGACAACGGCAGCAGCAGAAACAATAGTAGCCGTAGCGACAGCAGAGGCGTCAACAGCCTCAACAGCAGCGACAACGCTCAGTCAGGACAATGTTGTTGGCACGTAGGATTGCTCTGTAGACCTATCCATTGCTGATCCCATAGCGGATCTGTAGCGCCAGGTCGATAAGCTGCGCCAGATGCTTGCCACAACCAGCACTATCCAGAATTTCCTCCCCGGACAGCCTGGTCCTGGTCTGACTGCAGCAGCAAAGATAACAGCGTAGCAGCAGGTGCAGCAACTACAGCAGACTGCTACTAGCGTCCTAGGCGTTGGAGCGGTCGATCCCTCTCGGTGCAAGGACTTTGATTTCCCTCCTCTTGCACTCGTCGGAGATGAGCACTTCCTGTCTTGGGAACTGCTCTACCACATTTGGGCACAGGGTGAGGGCCTGTTGCCGTATTACACTCTTCTGCGTGATGACACCATCCCGCAGCCGACGCTTGGGGTAGGTCGTGCACTCATCCTCTCCGCTCCCGATGTTGACTGTGAACCGAGGGGCGCTCAGCGTGACCGTCACACGCCGAGCCCTTGGGATAGAACTCCAAAACCTCGAGCCCTTGGTGTGTGGGCCAACCCTTGAGATGTCGCATGTCCCTCTCCTAGCAGCAAGGCTGCTGCTAGTGACCGAGGTTCCCATCGTGCGACTCTCCTGGCGGCGTTTGCACCAAGGTACGCTACGAAAGACTTGTAGGATCAAATACACGTGTGTAAGGAAATACTTGAAACAAAAGGATATTTGGGCAAGGAATGAATCCTTTGAACTTGATAGATCAGTACAAGGCAATGTACAGAGTCTCTGGGTAAGACTGGCATGCCTAGAACAACCTCCAGGCTTCCTTATGTACCAATCCTGATGAGTCAACCAAGAGCCCCTCGGCACTTCAGAACCCTCTGTTGAGAAATAATCATGCAAATAACATATGCATCATGTAGTACGCATTGCGAGCTTTCCAACGCACCAAATAATGGCTCATTCCGTGAAGAAACAGCTAAGTTATGGTCATTTGAGTGCTCCACGCGTGACTACCGCTAGCATCACAGTCAGCGGGAGTCACAGCTACCCGAAGCGCCCTTGCTTGCCAATGCAGCTCCAACCACAGTCCCGAAGTGACCATGGACCTCAATGAACCTTGCCTCATTGGTGAAGCATCCATCCAGGGGCGCTTCAGCTGTAGTAGGCAAGAAAGTCGCTCCGACGTGCTCGTGGTCGAACCGGTATCTCTCCTGTTTTCCTAAGGTGCGTCCTCCCACCTTTGCACCGCTGTATCTTTCTTGTCCCGGAACCGAATGACCCGGTTCTTGGGCCAATTTCGCATGGTTTTTCAGGTAGAATACAATAGGAGTATCAAAACATGCATCTGAAGTCATCATGATGATGTAATCACAGCCTCAACCGGCGGCTCCCATAACATCACCGCCCCTCCGAGAGCGCACCGTCCCGATGCACTCCTGGTACGCTCGGAGGACCGTGTTGACAGCACCGCCCATGTGGAAATTGGCCTTGGAGATCCAGCAGTTGTGCTCTGGCCCATAAAATAGCCATTGCACTGGGTACGGCCACCCATTGCCGCGCCGACGGTGCCCGAGAATCTTCTCGACCATGGCAACCTTCATTGCTCCAAAGGCTTTTCCCTCCTTTGCATCCCACTCCCATTGGCACCCCTTGTTGAGCAGGTCTGTCAAGGGTGCTCCCATTGCCATGTGCCCTCAGGTAAACCTCCGGTAGTAATTCGTAAAACTCAGAAAAACCTGGATGTCACGCACACACGCCGACTCTGGCCACTCCTTCACTGCTTCCACCTTTTTTGGGTCCATGCGGATCCCCTTCCCGCTGACAATGTGCCCGAGGAACTCCACCTCCTGCTTCGCGAATTCACACTTGCTGAGCTTGGAAAACAGCTGTTCCTTTCTCAGAACTTCCATCACATTCCGTAGGTGCTTTTGGTTCTTCTTCAACGTCCGCGAGTAGACAAGGATGCCATCAAGGAAGATGACCACGAACTAGTCCAAGTAGGGGTGGAATACCCGGTTCATCAACGCCATGAACCTAGCTGGAGAATTCGTTAGTCCAAAAGGCATCACGAGATACTCAAAGTATGCATAGCTCGTCCGAAACGTGATTTTTTTCACATCCTCCTCCGCAATGCGGATTTGGTGGTACCCTGACCTTAGATCCAGTTTGCTGAAGATGTGCACACCTCGCAACTGGTCAAACAACTCCTCAACCCGTGGCAACGGGTAGTGATTCTTCACCTTGATGTCGTTGAGCGCCCGGTAGTCCACACACATCCGCAGCTCTCTTGGCTTCTTCTTGATGAACATCACTGGCACCGCGTATGGAGACACCGACGGTCGAATGAAACCCTGGTCCATCAACTCCCCCAATTGCTTCTTGAGCTCTGTAAGCTCCGCGTCGCTCATGTGGTTGTACGACTACACCATTGGTGACGACCCTGGCACCACCTCAATCTTGTGGTCGATGTCGGGCCGCGGTGGTAGCCCCTTTGGCAACTCTTCTAGAAAAACATCCCCAAACTTCTTGAGCACCTCTCCAACACCGGAATCCAACACTAGAGCTTCTGGGCCTTCTACCAACTGCCCCTCCGTTGCTTCAACCACTGTAATCTGCTGCTCTGCTACTTGTTGTGGACGCACCAATGCCAAGTAAACCTGGCCACCCTTACGCTTGCTTCGCTTCAACTGTTAGAAGTTGATGACGCACAACTGCTTCCCTGCTTCCGCCACATCCGACTCCTTACCCTCGCCCTGCCACAATGGCAAAGTGAGGTTTTTCCCACCTGCCTTCACGACCACCCGGTTGCACCTCTAATCCACCTCCGCATTCCAGACGTGCAACCAATCCCGGCTGTTCAAGCACTCGTAATCATCCATAGGGCACGTGTGGAACTCCATGTCACACACCAACTCACCCATGTGGATGTTGTACTTTACGAGAGGCCTGCCACACTCCACCACTCCGGGCAAATGCCGCGCCTTGGCTGACGTCTCTGGCTGTCGTGCAAGTTCCAACCTCATCACCAACTTGTCGTTGAGGAAGCTATGGCTGGCACCGCCGTCCAACAGACCGTGTAGCATCCTCCAACCCTTGAAACTCCCCCTCGAAATCCCAAGAACCAGCTCCAGGGTGATCCGTAGAAACTGCCAGGTCTCACCTTCATTCCGTCAACGGTACTTGTTCCAGCTCCTTAATCGGCAAAGGCTGGTGCTGTCCTTTGCAGATGAAAGGCTCGTAGCAGTAGGTCGTCCCCTCCTCTCTACTGCTGCCCATTGCCCTGTGGTGCCTTGCGTTTGGGACAATCTCGCTTGCGATGTCCCTCCTCACCAAGCCCAAAACTTGCCTACCGGTGCTTATTGTCCACCCGTGCCCCGCTGTCTGGCTTGGATTGCATCCACCTCCATGGGCACAGCCTGACCCAGCTGCTCCACCCGTGGTTGTGTTGAATAGCTGCTCCGGTGAGCATTGTAGATTACCGTGTCGATGCGCTTCATAGTAAAAAAAAAACCCTGCAAAGGTCTACAACCCGAGCACCACAAGTTCACGTTGGACATGCGACTTCAGGCCGTCATGGTAGCGGTCGTACGCCTCCGAGTCCGAGAGGTCATCGATCTGCGCCACCAAATCCATGAAGCATGTGGTGTAGTCATGGACCAATCCGCCTTCTTTGACGTGTTTAAAATTTATCACGTGCGACTCGGCTGCCATTGAGGCGGTCAAAATGCACCTGGAGCATTGTCTTGAACTGCTCCTACATCTTTGGCTTCTCCGTCAACGCCCGTGCCATTGAGCTGCACTTCCCTTCCCAACAGTAGACTTGCCAATGGCTGAAGCCATTACCCGACCCCCAGCCCGTCCGACAACCCAGCAGCATTATGCCGGCACAATTCCAACCACTACTGGAGCGCCATTCCCCGGCGTAGCGTAGGTGCATATTCCAGTTTTGTGGCATCTTCTCCCACGGGAACGCCGAACGCTGTGAAGTACTGGTTTACTGTGAAGAGCCCCTCCCGCGCACTGCCCTTGTCGGTGTAGAACTCCGGCTCCTTCGGCTTGGGCCGCCAAAAGTCAGGTGTGGATGCCAATGCGACACCTCCAACGCACTGCTCCCTTGGCCGATGTACCTCGCCTCAACCTCTACGCAGTTGCTGGTTCTCTTCACGCAACTTTTCAAGAGCACGCCGGATATCCTCCATGCAATAGGCCTGGTCATATGCCGTCGCTGCCATACTTCTGGTTGTGACAAATAAATTATGGCCAAACGCAGTTGTGGCAGACCTGCTGTCTCTCTTGGCTCCGCGCAAAAGTTGAGCGAACGTCCACGTGCTCTGATTCCAAATGAGAACCAAGGGGCATCCGACGTGACGGTCACAAGCCCTTGGTATAAACCTCCCAACCCTCGACCCCTTGGTGTGTGGGCCAACGTTTGAGATGTCTCACAATCCTCTCCTAGCAGCAAGACCGCTACTAGTGACTGAGGTTTCCACTGTGTGACTGTCTGAATGGCGTTTTCACCAAGGTTCGCTATGAAAGACTTGTAGGATCGATTGGACATGGGCAAGGCAATAATTGGAACACAAGGAGAGCTAGGCATGGAATGAATCCTTTAGAATCGATAGATCAGTAAAAGGTAATGTACAGAGTCTTTCGGTAAGATTGGCATGCCTAGAACAACCTCCATGCTTCCTTATGTACCAATCCCTATGAGTCAGCCGAGATCCCCTCGGCGCTTTGAAACCCTCTACTGAGGTGCAATCACACGAATAACACATTCATCATGTATTACGCATTGCAAACTTCATAACACACCAAAGAACACCTCAATTTGTAGAGAAACGGTTAAGTAATTTTCGTTTGAGTGTTGCACGCGTGACTGCCGCAGGCAGTACCGCCAGCGGGGGGCACGGCCGCCTAAAGCGCCCTTGCTAGCCAATGCAGCTCCATCCGCCACCCCGAAGCACCCATGGACCCTAATGAACCTTGCCTCATTGGCTAAACATCTATCCAGGGGCGCTTTGGCTGCTGTGGGTGAGAAATTTTCTCCGCCGTGCTCGGGGTCGAACCGGTACGTCTCCTGTTTTCTGGACGTGCGTCCTCCCACCTTTGCACGGCTGTATCTTTCTTGTCCGTGCACCAAATGACCCGGTTCTTGGTTAAATTTTGCATGGTTTTTTATTTAGAATACAATGGGAGTATCCATATATGCATATGAAGCTAACACAATGATATAATCACCCCCTCGACCGGCGGCTCCCATAACATTGACCGCACTGCCCTGGAGCCATTCCCCAGTGACTCTGCTGACGACACCAGCACTGACCCCGGCAGGCTGGAGACACGGTGACACGGCCGTATCGCGCCTCTGGCAAGGCAACTGTGAGCGGCCTCTTGAAAGAGTTCAGCTCCCTTTACATGAGGGAGTCCGAGTCCTTCACCACCTACTTGCGCTGGGCACAGGATATCCTGCACCGGCTCAAGACAGTCGTGCCTCCCCTGCTTGCTGCCCTCCTCACCATCAAGAATGGTGCCACTCTTGAGTTTGTGGACATTTTTTTCCGCTACGGTCTACCCATCCTTGAGGCGCTGGCGGCCCAGTACACTTTGGTGACCTGGGCGTTTGACCTCTTCCTCAGCGTGAAGGAAACACACAGGGACACACATCTTCAGCGCAGTGGCTCTTCTGCGATCGTAGCTACCACCTCCGACGGCTCCTCCACCCCTTCCCCTAGAACTTCCTTCTATGGCAGTACCAAGGCAAGGGAAAGAAGGGCGGAAAGGGCAAGGGAAAGGGGAAGCAGTCTTATTCCAGTGGAACTACCGTGACGTGCCATAACTGCGGCCACACGGGGCACGGGTGGTACACTTGCCCCATCCCTACTGACGAGGCCCGCATTGTCGTCACCATACGCCATCAGCATGAGCGTCGTCTTGGCACCTCCGGTACCACCACTGTTCCCTTCTCCCCTAGCAGCATTGTGGCCACCACCTACTCCACCCTGCAGCTGACTCCTCAGCCTCGACTGTAGCTTCCGCCGTCCCTTCTTCATCAGCAGTAGCAACAGTACTATGTCCCACCTCAGCCACAGTCATATGCACCACCATCACAGTAGCAGTAGTACGCTCCATCGCAGCCAGTGTACTATCCACAGCCTCCATCCTAGTGGAGCTCGTACCCCCCATCTAGAGCTGTGACCCCGTAGTCTTTGGCACCCATTGACTCCGACGCTCGGATCCACCAGCTGCATAGTTTCATTACCACCAACTTGGCATCACGCCTGCTCTCCAGGGACCTGCGAGTTGTGTGACTACTAGCCAAGAGGTCTCCCACTACCAGACAAAGACCGACCTCCAAGGGGACCTCAGGGAAGCTACGTGTTGCCCTTTGGAGCCGGCTTTGGATGATGTTATGGTTGGACGACTGGCATGATCGCTTTGCATCTGTCCCGTCTGCTCACCTTATGACCTCCATCTCCCTTCTCACGTCCTGTTTTTTCGCTCAGCGTAATGTTAAAGCCTCGGTCCACGACCGCGATGGCACCTGGATCATCGACTCCGGTGCCACCCATCACGTGATGTTGTGTCGCCAGGCGTTTAGTATGCTTGGTCCTATTGGCAATGTTCAAAGTGTCCTGACGGGTTCCGGGCAGATCTTGCTGGTCCATGGTGTTGGCACCGTTCATTTTTTTGGTCCTTCTAGTGATGTCTTTGTGACTGATGTATTGTATGTGCCTAGTTTAGAAGTCATCCTCTTGTCTTTCACAGCTCTCAACCTCATGAGCATGGACGGCTGTCACTCCTGTGGAATTTGCACTGTCTCCCTTTGCCCGTGATGTCAGGTCATGTTCCGTGCTATCTGTCGTGACAACCTTTGGCACATCACTTGACTTCCTCCATCCATGTCCCCTCCCTCGTCCACCACTGTACATGTGTTTCTGACTAGTGTTTCTTCCCCCCGGTATTTGCACCTCCTCCACTGCCGCCGTTGCCATGTACACTCCGATGCTATCAATAGCATGCTCCGCACTCAGCCCGCACTCGGACTTGATCCCTCCACCTTCTAGTGGCCTTGTCACACTAAGAGCATTGACTGTGCCCAAGGAAAGATGCACCAAGGCTCCTACCATGCGTCCTCTTCTCGGTCCACGTACCCGTTGGAGCTCGTTCACTCGGACCTTATGGGCCCTCTCATTGTCGCGTCTATTGTCGAGGGTGGCCAGTATGTACTGACCCTCATGGATGACTGCTCGCGCTATCGTTGGGTCATTTGCCTCATCCAGGGGAGCGCCATGGCCTCTACCATCCGTGCCTGGCACCTCGCTCCTGAGCGCGAGTACAACCGTACCCTGTGATGTTTTTGGTCTGACCGCGACGGGGAGTACATGGGGGACACTAGCGCCTGTCTCGCCAGTCATGGGGTCCTTCATGAGACATCTGCTCCTGGGATACCACAGCAAAATGGTGCCTGTGAGCCCTAGAACTGCACCATTTCTGTTGTTGTCAGCACCATGTGTGTCGAGTCCGGTTTGTCCAAAAGCTTCCTCTTTTAGGCCATGTCCTATATGACCTGGGTGTGGAACCACATTCCCCATGGTCCCCTTCCCTGCTAGGCCACGCCATACACATTTTGGTGTGGTCAACAGGTTAATCTTCAACATGCTCGTGTCTGGGGGTGCATCGTAAGCTTCTGGCTCACCAAGGACCAGTGGGATAACAAGCTTGCCCCTTGCGGCTGTCTCTATACCTTCGCCGTTGTCTCACATCAGTCCAAGGCCTGGCGCCTCTGGGACCCAGTCCGACATTGCGTTGTTGAGTCTCGTGATACCTTGTTCTTTGAGGACCTTTTCCATCGTGACCTCCCCTGCGTCCGGTCTACCTCCTCACTGCCCCCGTCGCTAATGCCTCTTGGGGGAGATACTTGTCGTGCCGCTGTTCCGGCTCTAGAGGCGTAGGTCATCCCACCTGCATCCACACCCCCGGCAAGGGATGGCCTGGATGCTCCTCCCCCACCGTCCACCTTGTCGCCCAGGTCCAATGCTGACGATGTCGTGCACACGTTCGAGTTGGAGTCCTCTGCTAAGTCCTCATCCCAGCTTCACCCCTTGGTTGACCCCCTTCCGGCCTCCGATACACCCACCCCCGTGGATCCGCCCGTGTCTAGGGGTTCCCCGACATCGGACCGGGCGCCTACCCCTACCTTACCACTTCATCCTTGCCGGGCTCCCTCTGCCGTCATTGGCACCCCAGCGTAACAGGTCTACACCCGTGCTCCTGGTGGCATTCTGTGGCCCTGTAAGCTGGCGACGCCCCTGGGTCCTTGTACCACGACCTCCCGTCCAACATCCAGCACACACGTCGACATACTGTCCTCTCCTCACACTATCGTGAGCGGTGAGCCCAGCATAAAGGTCATTGGCCTTATGGCCCTTGGACTCGTTGCCTAGGACACTCACCGAGGCCGGGCCCTGGGCTATGCCCTCATCTCCCAGGATCATCGCCGTGTGGTCCCTGCCACTCTAGCTTGGGCTCCTACACGACTTCGCGCCACCCTTGTGCTGACGGCACGGCCGTCCCTAGAGGCACTTGACCCACAAAGCCTACGAGAGGCCCGTGTTGCTCCCAAAACAGACCAATAGGAGTCTGCATGTTGGGAGGAGCTCGCCGCCATCAACGAACACGCAATGTACGAGCTCGCGGAGCTTCCCCTTGGCCGCAAGGCCAAAAGGGAAAATAGGGAGTTTCGTCGAAAGTGGAAGCCAGATGGCACTCTGGACAGGTACAAGGCCCAGCTCATCGCCAAAGGTATCTCCCACGTTTCTGGAGCTGACTACCACTAGGTCTTAGCCCCGGTTAATCGTTTTACCACTAGCTAGGAGCTCTTAAACCTAGTCACACAGCATGGTTGGTAGCTCCACCAGATGGACGTGAGCAACATCTTTCTTCATGGTGCTCTCGATGGTGAGGGGTTCTACATGAGCGAGCCCCCTGGCTTTCAGGATGGAACAGGCCGAGTCTGGCGACTACGCAATACCGTGTATGGCCTCAAGCAGTCTCCTTGGTACTGGAACATGGAGGTCAGCCACACCCTTGTGAAGGTCGGATTTCTCCGCAACAATATAGACCCGGGCCAGCGCAAGTGTTTCTTGGCATGCAGATTGAGCACGATCTTGCACACAAAATCATGCAGGTACATCAGACAGCGTACGTTCAGATGCTTGCTGACCGCTTTGTCGATCTCCTGACCACTTTCCCCAGCAACTCCCACTTGATGACCCCAGACGGGCAGGCAAATCTCAAGGCTACTGACGCAAGTAACTTGGGTGCAATGGTGGACATCATGGCGTTCATCTATGTCATCGGGTCACTCATGTTTCTTGCCACTACCACACGGGCCAACATTGCCTTCGCTATGAATCTCCTCGTCCAGTTCTCACTGGCCCCACACCAACTACACCTTGATGCAACTATCTGCGTGTTGGGGAACGTGGTCTCCACCGCACACCGAGACCTCACATTTTATCGTTAGCCATTCGTGGTAGCAGTAGGCTCCACTGACAGTGACTGGGCATGGAGCACAGATGGGGAAGAGCCACACTGTTGGATCTTTCTCAATGGGGACACAGTAGTTTCATGGCATAGCAGGAAGCAAGGGTGTGCCACACATAGTACAGCAAAGGTAGAGTATGTGGCTTTCAGCGCTGGTGCATCTGAGAGTGTGTGTCTACGGCAGTTGTTGGGTGAGTTGCGGCAGCTTGTGTCGTCCATCACCTTGCACTGTGACAACAAGAGTGCCGCTGCGATTACCGACAATGATGGTATCCACTATGCACGCAAAAATCACATCAATGTTGAGTATCACTACGTACATTCCTTGTTGCATGAGAACAGTGGTCACATCGTGTGGGTTGAGACTATGAAGTAGTTGGCTGACTTCCTCACCAAGGCGTTGAAGTGCAACTCGTTCAAAATGACTGTGAGTATGGTCAGGTTGCTGCCGTGAATGCATGTGGTGTGACTCCTCCGCTTGCATGGGTTCCTGTTGCACATGTGATTTGTCTCCCTTTGCTCTTGTACTGAGTATTGGGTCGGTGAGCATGGGGGAGCGTGAATTCTGCATGTTCATGTCCATTGAAGCCTTTGGATCATGGGGGAGAGTTGTTGTTTTGTCCATGCACTGCCTCAGTGACTCCTACTGTGACCTCTAGGCTGGTGTACATGCTCGTGCAGACGACGGACTGGATGGATGCTAATACTAACGGAGCACTGTTCAGTGGAGTGGACGTGTCGCAGTGAAGCCAATTGTGTGGTTCTCCTCCTCCTCGCGCTTCCAACAACACATCCTTTACACAACTAGCTCTATTGACAACAACTCTTAACTGTCATGTCACCAATAGTCGTACATAGCTCTCAGGAGCAGTGCCGTCAGCACACGATTTTGGGCAGCCGCAAGTCCACGTGGGTATTTTTCTTGCTAATTCTGACTGCACGAGTACGTTTGCAGCGTGGTTATTTTTTTATGGTCCAGTTTTTAGGAAAAACAGACAACGCCCGGGTTTTGGGATGTCTGGTGTCTGGTAGGGCTCACCCAAGAAATTCTGCCAGACAGGATAATGGTAGGAATTTTCTGGTTGGCTGATTTCTAAGTAAAAAGCCTCACAAAACTGAGGTGAGCCTAGAACTGGGAGGGGTCTCAGCTGGTTGCTCATTCTTCATTCCTTACCAGTCATTGCTTCATTCCAGCTAGTTTCTGGCACTAACTCTGGAGCACGTACTTTTTAGTAACAAGCCAGAGCTCTCAGACTTAAGACTCTAGTACAGCAGACTAAGGGGGCAGACTGAGCAACGAGCATTCCCGGACACTGCATCAACAATGCCACTGTTCCAACCTGCACACTAGCTAGTTGATGATCAACTAGCTATTGCATTAGCATGGTAATGATATCTGCAACTGTTACGCCGCGTGCAAATGATCAGGTCGTTTTGGGGTTTTTTGTGCAGTAGGTACGTGGATTGTGTTCAAACCACACCACCAACTATGCACGGCTATGGCTTGCATCGTTGATTTGACACTGACAATCGATGTCACTGTCAACAATGCAATGTGAAGTGTCTGTCGCAAACCAGTATGACATGATTGTTTAAACCACGACATGTTTAGGTACTGTGAGTCTTTGCTTCTGTTCGTGTGGTTATGCGCATTGTAGTTCCACATCTGCATTTCACGCTACAAAAATTTCTTCGAGTCGGACCCCAACAAACGTTACAACCAACAATGGTTGGAGTGTGAACGCCACCAGGCCTAAAATGGGTGATGCTCGGCGGCAATGGAGGGTCATGAAGCAGGAGTGGGACCACAGACATGTACCCTATCCTTGCTACTGGTTTAACAGCGAGCCCCCAATGCCAAAAGTAATGTATCGCGTGACTGGACACCGAATGCCTTCACCCCGGCCTAAGGACTGCCCCAAATTTTGGGAACCATGGAGGTCCCCAGAAACAACAGTAGACGAAGTTTTAATGTTTTTTTGAAGGATGTAATGAAATTTCAAAACATACCTTTTCCTATAGCTAATGTAGTGGGACCTTGGATGTCAATTTTTGCATTTGTTCAATGTTTGCAAGTATGCACCATTTCATTTTATGGCATCACTTGCACTTGGGTCAGTATATGCAGTACAAGTCTTCATCGTGTACTTGGCTACATGAGATTGTAAAACTTTGCTAATCATGACTACATGCCGAATGATATTGGACGGTCAGGGAATCTTGAATGTAACATCATAGAAGCTCCTTACTACTGTGTCATTGTTCACAAGTACCATAGAAATTTACATACTGATATCAATTGCACGATAAATGATTGTATCTCCGACGATGTTGCGTTATCAACCGGTAGTTGTGCAGACATCGATAAGGACATTGAGAGAACTGCTGTCATCAAAGTGAAGGTCCTCCTTCCACATGTCTTGTTACAGTGCAATGCTTGGGAGGAAGGGGCCTGGATGTCCGCTCACCAACCACTCCTGAACAGACAAAGGCAAAGAGGAGATCCATGACATGACCTCATAGGCTGGACACAAGTTGCAAGTCACACAACAGTTGTCTGTGCTGTAGTCACCATACACATCATTGTTGTCTAACTCTGATGCATCTTCCTCAGACCAGTAGTCTTCAGTGCCTCTGACGAGATTGAGTTAATCGACCCAAAATCGTGCACTCGCAGATCAGTGCACGATTTTGGGTCGGAAGTCCGACTTCGGGGGGCGAAATCGGACTTCGCCCGGCTCTGCGACGTCGCAGGCGAATCTTCGCCAGCGAAGTCGTCAAACAGTCACAAACCCCTTGAGCGAGGGGTTTGTGACTGTTCGAGGGGGGTTTGCGGGTAGGTTTGGATGGGGGGTCCGAGACTCCCCCTGCGATGGAAGGGAATTTGCTGGGCCCCGCTACCGCGGGGCCCAGCAGATGCCCGCGCAAAAATAAAACCCTAAACCCCCGAATGTAATTCGGGGATGGGTTT